>NW_007362500.1:68952-83131 GCF_000346735.1 Prunus mume
TCGAGGATACTATAGATCGCAGGCCTCCCAAGGAGCTGATGACAATGGAGCGATTATAGAGTTTGGGAGCTTTGGATCTTTCTAATTGTGGATTTGCATTACATTAAAAAAAAGAGGATTGTGTTCTTGAGTTTTTCACAGAGAGGGAAAAATCTTCAGCTGAAGTTGGGTTTCCAAACGAGTCAGATTTTAACCCGATTCTACATGCACCCTCTTTTAAAAACTCACCGTTGGATGAAATCCAACGGCTCTTACATACCCCTCAAAAAAACCCCTTATAACTTTCCACTCACTATAGAAGCACTCCGATTAGAAGGCTAAAGCATGTTATTTGACTAAGAAAGTCCAATAAAGCCCAATGGACCTCTCCTTAAAATAGGATTGGTTGGTCCAAAGTGCCTAGTGTGAATTGATAAATAATTGATACCACTCTTAACATGGACAAAAAAATCTCGGTAACCTCCAAATTCCACTGTTCTCAGATGGTAAAAAAAATCCTAAATTTTTCTCATGGGTAATCCACCCATGCAAATTTTAATAAGATCAAATCTAGCTCAAAATCTCCAAGTAAAATTTCAAAATTATTTCAAAGGATTCTAAACCCTTTTCATATGTCTCAAAGACACAAATTCTCAATTACTGGGTCCTTTACTTATTAATTTTCAAATTTTTTGAACTATGTTGGTTTGATCCATCATGGTTACTAGGCAATCTAGGCTCAATCTAGATGCAATCGCAATCCCATATCAATTCTTTGATTTCTCTGCCCAAGTTTACGAAAACACTTTTCCAAGCAAATCCACCTCAAATTTCCTTTTCAATGAGTCATTCACTCATTGTAATTCCTTAAATTACCAGTGACTTGATTCCTAAAATGAATACGTAGGCAACCTAAGATTCTACTTAAGACCAACCACAACATCAAACACATTTTTTATTTATGTTTATTTCTATTGTGGAATCAAAGAGTATTCCCTTGTAGGAAGGGATTGCAATTAGGAGACATTTTGTGTCGAATGAGACGAACCTAAAAATAATAAAGCCCCATTACTTAGGCAGCGATAGTGAAATTATGTTGGGTGACACATTTTACCTTAACAATGCCCTTATGTTATTTGAATAAGAAGCCCATTGTGGTGATTTCTTCTAAGCCATGCTCATATTGAAGTTTTTTATCGCCTTTTTATTATGCAGAAACAGAAATTACAAAGCGAAACTCCTAGGACAAAAGCCCAAAGAGATCAAAATAAAAAGGAGAACATACTGATAAATGAAGCCCAAGCTCCCAAAAAACTTGCGACGAGAGCCCATGGCCTAGTTTGGCTATATCGTCCGCAGTGAAGTTTGTCTCCTTAAACACATGTTGGAAGCGAATAAAAGCTGCAGAAGAGCTAAGGTGCTAGATATCTTGAATAATTTGTTGGAAACTCTAAGGGGAAGTAACTTTTTTGAGGACATTGTCAATAACAAGCTTAGAATCACCTTCTACCACAATCCGACCCCAACCACATTTATGGAATTTTCACCAATGTTATTGGCACCAGCCAGTAACACATGACCATCACTATTCCTAATGAAAAAACTAGTGGTGGCTTGAGGATTAATGATAGACCCATCTAAGTTAATTTTAATCCAATATGTAGGAGGGGGTCCCATTTTATCACCATAGGGATACCATTTTTCTTTCTGACCAAGTTGTTATGATGCCAATAATCCATGCCAACAATATCTGCAACATGAAAACAACTTGCAGGGTGCGGCTGAGAATCTCGGAACAACAGATTATTCCTAACTTCTCAGGATCTGCCAGCAAATGAAAATAGCTTTGAACAAGTGATCCAGACCTCAAAGTTGAGTAGTGCAAGCCAAAGGAGGATAACCAACTTGCTATGTTGAGCTAATCCTTCAACCAAATCTTTCTTCCAAAATCCTTTCTCTAAAACTCTTCATTTTCTCTAAATTTATTTCCACCTCACATTTGATCCTTACCAAAACAGAAATTCATAATCAATGTATGCGTCCAACTTGTAACATCAAGCATAATGCGTCCTTTACCATTTTCGTGATTACAACACAAAAATCTCATGCGTATGTGTCGCAAAAATGAAACTCAAACTCACACAATCTTCATTGGCACGTGCACCCGTGCGCACGTCACGTGAGATCCTGGTGTAGTTACAAACAACTGCATATTAACGAAACATTGGCGATCACCAGGAAGGCAATTATCTGTGAATGAAACCCTAGCAAAACCCTAACCATGCCATTGACAACCACCATGAGCGAAGAAGCCATGAAGGTGGACCAACCTCAGCCACCGAGGACCGAAGCCCTCCAAAACCTAACCAAAGGTCCTCTCTCCTCGTCGATATCCAAGCTCTCAGGCTCATCGCGAGGCATACCTTCCAACCAAGACTTCTATTTCTACCGCAACTTCGACGAATTCAAGGTCCCGATCGAACATATCACAGAACAGTCGCAGTTAATGCTCGGCTCCGTTGGCTCTTCGGCGCCTATTTGGGGCAAAAAGATGGCTTTCCCCCAAGACTTGGACGACGCGTACGATTGGCTGGTTAACGTCAACGACGAGGTGCTCGAAAGGTTTGACTCCTCGGTGGACGAGTTCAAGAGGATCAGGAAAGAGGCAGAGGAGCCCAAGCGGCCGATGATTGCGGATTTTGACTCAGAAAATGGGTTTCAATTGGTCTGTGGGAAGAAGAAGAAGGGGCCCAGTGGCTCGGCGAGTGCTAATGGTGATTCGATTCAGGTCTCGAGCGTGAAGGTGGCTACCAAGGACAAGAAGACTGTGGGGACGAAGCCCAAGGTACCGTTTCATATACCGACAATTCGGAGGCCTCAGGAGGAGTTCAACATTTTGGTTAATAATTCAAACCAGCCGTTTGAGCATGTTTGGTTGCAGAGAAGTGAGGACGATCAGCGTTTTCTTCATCCCCTTGTAAGTCATTAATTGATGTTTTTAGTCTGTTCGAACATTATGGTGTTTTCTGTGCTCATGGAGCCAGTGCTGTAGGAATTCTTTATGATTCTTTACTGCAATTAAATTCTTAGAATTGGAAGGAAAAAAAACATGATTTGTTTTGTTGGATGTGCCATTACTCAATGTGGTTACATTTTTTAGAATACATGTAAAATCTTTTTGGGGCTATGCTGTCAAAAAATGGGTCTTTAGAGAAAGATGTATTTTTGACAATGTGGGAAGCTATACACTAATGGGGTGCCCTGCACCAAGTTTATCATGTTATGTTCCCTTCCCTTAATGTTTAAACTCATGAGGGAGGATGGATGGAGTGTTGGGTTATATGCAGGCTTTACCAATATAAATTTGAGTTACAAATATTTCCGACATTTCTCTATCCTAAGGGGTTTTCCAAAGGCATGGCTGGTCTAAAAACGATAACTGAATGAAAAATTTGGAATTTACCACTTTCCATCTATAAAATATCCTTTATTTATTGTTTACACGGTACTGCTTGAGGCAAGACCTCTGGACCTGCCATTTATTTCATTTTCTAGAGTGTGTTCTCCATCTTCTTCAATCTGACACACCATTACAAACATCTTTTAAATCAAGACAAAAAACTTTTATGTGTCCGTAGAGGGGTGTACAAACACTTTTATTCAACCAAATAGTATTCCTTCTATAATTACTCAAGACTACCAGTTGTAGACCCATGACTTAGCTAAGAAAGCTCATGTACCTTTTTTTGTTACAAACACAAATGTACATTAGCTAATAGACGGCGAAACAAATCTGGCCTGAATAAAAACACCTGGAAAGCCAATAGCTGTCTGTACGGAAAGGAGTATACAATGATAATTTTCGAAGCTCTTAGTTGGTTATTTAGTTAGGTTTGTTATTGCAAAATGGCAAAAGAAGCATTGAGTTGCACACTAGATGCTAGTTTGTCCGTTCTTTTTGTTAACTTTTATTCTAGTTTTACTACATGGTTATCTTCTTCTGACCATGGATTTGTTGAGCATTATTAAATTTATCTGTTCTTATTGACATAGCTGTATGGAATAGTGCGTTTCAAGGTTTTTGTGATTTGACGTATTAATCTGAACTACTTTTTTGGTTGCATGAAGTGATAGATTTTATAATTTATTTATGCTCATTGGATAATGAAACTTTATCTTTACCTTGCATAATTAGGTTTGCTTGCTAAAATTAAATTACTGTTTTCCCTTTTATCTTCTAATTTTTGTTTTCTTGAATGAATAAAGGAGAAGCTTTCTGTTCTGGATTTTGTTGACACTGACGTTGGGGATGTTGAGCCTGTAAAACCACCCTCATTAGAGTCTACGCCATTCAAGCTTGTGGAGGAGGTCAAAGATCTGAAAGAGCTGGCAGCTAAGCTGCGTGGTGTTAATGAATTTGCGGTAAAATTGGACAGCAATGATTTAATTTTTATTGTCAGTCGATCTGAATTTCATGGTCATTTACACTATATTAATTTTATCATCATTGCTGGATTGTATATCAAAGTCATTAATGCTTGTGGAAGTTTGTTGCACTTGCAGTTACTGTGATAATCATGAGTTTTTTTAAGGTTAGGAAGTATGATTATATTCATAGGCATTAGCATACAAATTATACTTGCAACATCAATACAATCTCAAAATCTGGGGGTGTGATGTGACAAAGTTGAAAAATGAAGGTCCATTTTGAGAATCACCCCAAACCTCGATGGTGTAAAATGTAGTTAGCCCTTTTTTGTGTCCACATGCAATTTGGAAAGTTGTAAAGACCACAGATCTAAATGTAATAACTAGTTGTTTCTTTCCTTTCAACTTTTATTTATTTATTTATTTTATATGTATTGTTAGGGACTTTTCTTTCATAAAAGTTTGCTCTTTAATGACATAAGATATATGTGCACATATATATTCTTTGGCTGTTCTTTAAGTTTTGCATGAAGTTACTTTCGTTTAGCCTTTTCCCTTCGATCTCTGTAATATTGCTTCTAAGAAGTGTGACAAAACTGAGTTTTCACAATGTATTCACTGGTACCTGCCACGAAATTGCTTAATTTGGCATCTCAATATTGTGGTTACTTCATTGACTTTAGACATTTCAATGTCGCATTCATTTCCATGCATTTTAAACCTCTATCCTTTGCTGTGTAGGTTGATTTGGAACACAATCAATATCGATCCTTCCAAGGAATGACTTGCTTGATGCAAATTTCTACTAGAACTGAAGATTTTATAGTAGATACTTTGAAGCTTAGAATTCATGTTGGTCCATATCTTAGGGAAGTTTTCAAAGACCCTGCCAAGAGAAAGGTTTGTATCATGCTCATATGCATTTCTCAGTTTGTAACGTATCAGCTAATTCTTTTTTCTGATAAAAATTATAATTCATTAGGTGATGCATGGAGCAGATCGAGATATCATGTGGCTCCAACGTGATTTTGGCATTTATATCTGCAATTTGTTTGATACTGGCCAGGTGATTTACTTTGAAACCACTGAACAAATGGATTCACTTATCATGTAAAGGAATACTTAATTCTGTTTCCTTAATTTGGAAAAAGCATCATAGCTGTACTATTTGTTTCTATAATTTTAGCCCTTTTACTCAAAATGTATTTTAATCTTCATAATGTGCTGCTAACCAAGGACAATGGGGTTGTCTTAATCTTCAGGCCTCAAGAGTATTGAAAATGGAGAGAAATAGTTTGGAATATCTTTTACATCAGTTATGTGGTGTTACTGCTAACAAAGAGTAAGTGTTTTATTTTTACTTTAATTTCTTCAATCTTCTAAGTGTTCTAAATACTTGTTATTATTTATATTTTCAAAAAATTTGCTTGTTGCTGCTTTGACTGTCACCTATTTGTCCAGCTCATATTTTTCAAGCTTGACTAGTGAACTCTTTGCAGATACCAGAATGCAGATTGGAGATTACGCCCTCTTCCTGAGGAGATGGTCAGGTAAAAATGTGGATTTTGGCATATGTTTACTGGGTAATATAGCTAGTATTAGTTTAGTCGATTATATATTACAAGTCCGTAAATCGTTGTTCTCTCTCAATTTTGTTCATTGCAACTTTAACTTTCTGCCTTTATATATGAGAGTGATTTGAAACTGAAAAATCCAAAATCTAGTTAGTTGGTTTCTTCCTAATATCATTTTAATATACTTTGCTTGGTGTTTGATGTTAAAATGTTTGTCCCAGTTACGACTGATTGATTGTCAAGGATAATATGGCTTGTGGATAGCAGTTAGTTTTATGATTAAGATTGCCTCCAAATTGAAAAAATTGGATGGGACAACTTATTACATGAAGTCTACACGCATGGACATTCCAACCAATAAAAACCCTAATGAACCTAAAAATAGAATAAAGGCCCAGCAGAAATGACTTGTTTTTCAAGACCCTGTTATAAGATCTATCCATATACACTAAGGCCCTCAACTCAGACTATAACAAGATCCTGCTTTAGAATATTTAAATTTCTTCTATTCTTATGTATTTATTTTTGCCTTTTTGGTGGTTCATATTCTAGTTATTTAAGATGTTGCATTCTTGTGACCATTCTTTTTAGATTACTTTGAGGTGATGAAGTTTAAGCTCCCCAATTGCCTAAAGCAGTTTTGTTATCTTGACAGATATGCCAGAGAAGATACACACTATCTGTTGCACATGTACGATTTAATGAGAACAATGTTATGTTTGATGCCAAAGGAATCAGAAAACTTGGACACTCCTTTAGTAGAGGTATAACACATATGAGGATCCCATGCTTCTCTCTACTCTCCTGGAATTATATGTTTTTAATCTTTTGTGTTATGCACATTCTTAATGCTTTTATGTATTGTAAACTTTTGTAGCTAACTGCTAGTTTTGATTTATGGCTTATGGATGAGTATAATTTTAATTTCCATTAGAGTGCTCATTGTTCCTGCAAGACAATGACTTCATTATTTAATTTGCGTACTTTTGGTGGTTAATGCAATGTTCCTTGTTTCATTTCTAGCATTGAAGTTGACTATATGCGATGTTGAAATTCTATTTTTATTCCTTTTTCTGAATGCTTGTTGGATCTGGTCAAATTTGATTTAATTAGTCTTTGCGTAGAAGTTTATGAGCTCTGTGAAAAAGCTCATGAAATGCATCAGCGATGTCTCACCAAAGATTAACAAGTAATCAAGAAAGCCGCCGTGTTAATTAATTGTTTATTCCAATCTATTTGTTGGGGAGATGATTTATGCCATCATGTAATTTTTGGTAATTTGTGGTCGTGTGAAGGTTGAAATATTCTGCTAGATGTTGTCTTTGGTTGTCTTAGCACTGTATTATCTTGCATTGTAGTTATGAACGATCTAAAGTCTAAGGGAAAGATAGCAGAGGGTTATTTTTGAAGCGTCTTTTGGGTCCATCTAGTGGAGCTATTAAAATTTTTGTATTGTTTTCATCAAGTGTTATTAGTTTGGAATAATTTTTCTGCAGGTGGTTATTTTTTTTTTCTCTGTAGCTGATTTGATCTTAGGCCTTAGCCAATTGGCTTGTGGTTCTGATGATGGAATGGCATGTTTTTTTCTTTTTAAAAGGAAATTTGTTTGATCTTTTAAGATTAAAAAGATGGCGTTCTTAGTGCTTTTTCTAGTCCCTTGAGCGAAAAAAAGTATGTTAAAATTGAGTTGTTTATAACATATGCAGATGGATGATTGTTCAAGTTGATGTTTTTATTATTTGTGTAGGTAACCCTTCTAGTATGATCTGAGCTGAGTATTCTTTTATATGAAGTAAATATGTCTTCGTGGTAAATTAGTTGATACAGCTTAGAAAATGGTTCTTTAAATTACATTCTCTTTTTTATTTATATATATATATATATATATATTTCTATATCTTTTTCTTCAATGGGTTGCCTTACACTTGGGAAAATAGAAGATTCTTTCTCTTCCAACTACAAAGAAAATAAATAAGGTACACAGTATGCTAGCCTTTTAACCTGAAATAGAGGAACATACCCATATATATGGAGATAGGAATTTTCTGTCAAAAGCTCTTTCTCATACAGATGCATGCAGATATCATAACTCCGCTTGTAAACCTGTCAGAAATTTTTTTCAAAGGGTCTTCAATAAAAATAATAAATGGAAAACAATGTATATATATATATATATATATATATATATATATATATATATATACATTGTTTTCCATTTATTAATTTTATTGAAGACCCTTTGAAAAAAATTTCTGACAGGTTTACAAGCGGAGTTATGATATCTGCATGCATCTGTATGAGAAAGAGCTTTTGACAGAAAATTCCTATCTCCATATATATGGGTATGTTCCTCTATTTCAGGTTAAAAGGCTAGCATACTGTGTACCTTATTTATTTTCTTTGTTTCTCTTTTCTTTTCTTCTCTCTTTGTTTTTTTATTTTTTTGGGTTTTGTCTTGGATGGTAGATCACCTGTGAATTCCCTCCTTTCCTTTCATTTTCTTCTGGGATGGTAGATCACCTCTGAATTCCAGAGAGTTTACATCTTTTCCAGTTGCCATTGCCCAAACCCACCACCACCCTATCCCCAGGATCCCATTATCAAACGTTCAAAACTGGGGTAAACCAATAAAGCCCAAGTTGCTGTCTCTTCCTCATCCCATTTACAATTTTTTAATCCAAACAGATCAAAAATACCTAAACTAGAAACAGAAATCTTGTTGCTTAACATCCAACATCAAGTTGTGTGGTACCACCTTCAAAAATTAAACCTTTACCAATTCAGTTAACAAAACCATATCTGTAAAACGCCAAAACAATGTAATATGTTATGTGTGTCCTCTTCAGGTCCACAACTCGGCCCTAAACTCCCATACAGTGAAAAACTTTTTCAATCAAATTAATTGATTACCATTAAGTGGTTGAGGTTTTTGCGAGAAAATTGAACCTTTAGACCAGATTGAAATTGAAAACCTACTAGAGATTAATATGCGTGTGTAGATGATTACTGGTTCTGTCAGGGAGGGAAGTTTGCAGTTCTAACTCCGTCAGGAGTGCCCTATGGGTCTTGAGCCTTCAAGTAAATGGGTGACATGACCTTTATCCAACTACGTGTGGTAATTGAGGGAGTATAATATATGAAAATGACAGGAGTCTGGTTCTTTTATATTAGGGAGCTTATTTGAGGGACACCTTTGTAGGGCCCACTTCGCGTTGTACTTCAATGATCCGAACCATCTAGTTTTAAGGTCTTCTCTCAAAGATCATCGCTGCAAAACTTACTTAAACTCAATACCATTTAACCACTCAATTACTTGGTTGTAATTTTAATGTTTTTTTGAAACACCGCATTCTTCTATTTTTTGGTCACAACTAAGATGTTTTCTTGGTTTCCAGTTTGTCTAATTTTTTTTTCAAGGATGATCTTTAAATGAAGATTTGATTTTGGATCATTGAAGTATAAACTCGTAGGGGACCTCAAAAGGTTATTAGCCCTCGGTTAACCAAAATGTTCAACATAAGAATTTAATTTGAAAAGGCTAAAATAATAAAAAAGGAAAAAAAATTGTCACATGGGGGAGGGTGCCAACTGGCTAGTATATATTATGACATATTATAATGACTAAGATATATTCTTTTCTGTTTTGATCCAGGTTGCAAGGTGCTGGTTTCAATGCTCAGCAGCTTGCAATTGTTTCCGTAAGTTGCCTTCTTATTTTCTTGTTTGTATCATTCAAATTTTAACATTGGTTGATTCACTTAAACTGTAAAACACTGAAGATATCCCCTCTGCTATTCCAATACAATTTTCATTGTGTGGTACTCCTGATCCATTTATCGTTAATGATTTTTCATGTAGGAAGACTAGTTTAAATGTTACAGTGATTGCATGAAGGAAATTGTGAAATGCTTTGTCACATTCATAAGCATATAATCTGTTGTTTCCTTATTGAGTAATGTCTACTATATTTTATGAGAGGCACTTATATTCTTAAGTAATGTGTAAATGTGTAATATTAATGGTTGTATGCTATTTATTCTAGATGTAATTTAAAAATGATTTTTCAGGGTCTTTGTGAGTGGCGGGATGTTGTTGCTCGTGCAGAGGATGAAAGTACTGGCTATATATTACCAAACAAAACTCTTCTTGAAATTGGTAATGGGAAACTTGTACAAAGTTGCATCTCAATATTTCTCTCTCTTTTTCCAACATGTTTAAACAGTAGACATTCAACTTATTTATTTATTTATTGGTAATAGCTAAACAGATGCCTGTCACTACTAGCAAGTTAAAGCGATTGGTGAAATCAAAGCACCCGTACATTGAGCGCAATCTTGCTTCTGTGGTTAGCATCATTGGGCATTCTATGCAAAATGCTGCTTTTTTTGAGCCTGCGGTCGAACATTTGAAATTGGGACATGCGGGTATGGTAAGGCCTTATGTTTAGAAGTCTGATGATCACGGTGACTGGGCATTGTTGTTTGCTTTTCTCTATTAGGCTTGCATTCATTGGTGACCTGTATATTTTTGGATCATAGGACAAGCCATCCCTCCTATGGGGTGAGATGGATAAAAAATTATGACTATTGCAGATATTGGATTGCATTGACTATGTTATCATGATGACTCCCTTTTTTAGGAAAGATTGGTGGGGGAGGAAGAAAAGTTTGTAAGGAATTCAGCTGCAAAGTTAATAACTGAAGCACTTTAAAGTCATTAAATATACTTTACCAAATGATTAGCTATAAATTATGCTTTGTTAAATACTTCATGCCAAATTCCTTGTGCTGTACTGTTGAATCTGATTAGAACTGTGGAATTAAACTGTGCATTTTGATAAATTTTATTTAAAAAAATAAAACATTTGTATTCCATTGTCATTTACCTTTGATGTCATTGGGTTACCAATTTGTGGCATTCCATGAAAAGAAATGAACGTTTACAAAGATATACTGGCTCTATGGCTCTATGGGTCCTCTTGTCTGATATGCGGTATACTTTGGTTGAGAATATCTGTTTGTTTTTATTGTTACTCTTTGATTTTACCCGAGCACTCAATTTGTGAATCCCTTAGGCCATCCATTATATGAACAGGTAAAAGTGTGTATATATATATATATATATATATTTCCATCCACATTATGTTTCAACCAAGAAAAAAACATCCATAATATGCATTTTTGTTTGTCTAGAAGTCTGCTATCCTTATCTTTCCTACTTGAGTACTATCAAGAAGAGTTTTTATTTTTCGTGCTTATTTTTAAATTATTTTTAGGGCTCGTTTGGGACTTAAGAAGCACTCCTGCTCATAAGTGCTTCTAATAAAACTACTTTTATTAGAAAGATGTTGAAATCTTCATAAGAAATCCAAGTGCTTCCTGAAGAAGCAAATAGCAAGTGCTTCTCCGGAAAGCGCTTCTCCAGAAAGCGCTTTTATGAGCCAGAAGTGCTTCTAAACTTTTCTGTCAAACGCTGTCAAAAGCGCGTTTGGTTGTCATAAAGCACTTTTAGCCCTTCCAGAAGCATTCCCAAACAGACCCTTAATTAAATTGAAATCCATATTTTATTGGGACTTGGAGTATGATAGAGAATGTTCTTCAGATGTTTGATATCACTATAATTTTAGTTCTTTTGGTAACAGTAGGCCTGCTTGCAGGCAACTGAAGATAATATATTGGCAAATGAAGGATCTGAAGCCGTCTTACCTGATGAGTCTGCAAGCAATTCAATTAACGGTGATATATCTGCAGCTTCACCTGCTTCTCCGCCACATAAAATGGAGGATACTGAACTTGGATGTGGTGCCTCGGAACTTGTAAGAGGGGGACAAGAAAGCTCTCTTGAGCATCCTGGTGAAAATGGGAAAGGAAAGATTGAATGCGGTAGCAACACTTCTGTGCTTCCTAGACAGAATATTGTTCCGTGGCAAAGCAGAGAAGCAAACAGCAATGCCTGTTTATTAGATTCAACAAAGGTTTTAAAATCATTGGCTTTCTTTGAAATTTTATATTGTTTTTTCTTGCTCATAAAGCTTTAGTCTTAAAATGATTGTCTATTTCTGTTGCAGGTTACTGGAGTAAGTGTTCAAGTGCAAAAGAAGCCTAGCTGTGCCTTTAGTTCCCTGTTGGGGAGTGGAGTTCCAAAAAGAAAGTTTGATGCTGATAGAAAGGTTAGTAAGAATGCTGTAATCAATTTTTCCTGAAATGGCATAGACCATCTTTGTCGATTCTTTTATTGTTTGCAATGGCAGCTAGACTTGAACCTTGCACATTGCAACTCTCAAGTCAAATTGAAAGATTGCATCTTGAAATGCTTTCTTATATAGCTTAGTAATTCCAACTGGAAATGCTTTCTTATATAGCTTTGTCCTACTTTAGACAAGACACTTAAGTGACCCCTTTTTATTTTTATTTTTTATATAACTTAAAACTGTAATTGAATAATATATTATTGGTGAAATTTTGTATTTTTATGTGTTTTTTCTTCTAATCTTCTTTAGTAACCTGTACTTTGCTAACTCTTTTTGCTACATGATTTTATTTATAGAACAAGGAGGACAAGTTGGAGCAAATTAGGTCGTCAATGAACTTTCCTTTCCACTCATTTACGGGAAGTAGTCAGCAATCAAAGCCAATCATCGAACCATCAGCTACAAGTTCTGAAATTCCCCACTCTGAAGGGCCTCTCACTGTATCACCTGACAGGTCTAATTTAGATGATATCATAACACTGGAAAATGATTCAGATGTGGGTGAACCAATAAATGGTTGCTCAGAAACGAGAAATGAGAATGATTCAGTGGCATCTGCTTTGGGGAGGGATGGAGAAGATGAACCTATGTCTCTCTCTGATTTGTCCTCAAGCTTCCAAAAATGTTTTCAGTCACGTAAGCAAAACAGGAAACCCAGAGAAGTGGAGAAATCCCAAGAATCCGGTGGTTTGCAGGTGAAGCCTTTTGACTATGAAGCAGCAAAGAGAGGGGTTATCTTTGGAGCTAAGCCGGTTAAAGAAGGTGGGGAAGGTGTAAGGAGCCTGAATTCAGGAGGGAAGAAAAAATCTTTAGGCGGTAGAGTCTCAAATGATGATGGGTCAAAAGAACTAGCACAAGGTAGACGACGACAAGCTTTTCCAGCAAGTGGAAATAGAAGTGCAACGTTTCGTTAAGTTTCAGGCATAGATTTGTTCTGTATTTTACACAAATGACAGAATGTTTTAAGTAATTGAAAGAAGTAAAAGAAAATTGTAAGTGTCCTTAAAGAGCTTCAATTTTCAGAATGGTGAGAACGGGGTTAATAGGAGCTTTTTATTAGGTAAAGCTGCCTAAAATTGACCGTAAAATATTCAACTCACCAAATTATGAAATTAATATTTTTTAGGTTTCATCTAATTCTAATCTGCGTAAAACACGGGTTAAATTAAGTTATGCCACGCCCAACGTTGATTCTGCGTCACTATAATTCTAGCCCATAAGAATGATTAGAGGATAAGTTAGTTCACTATAATTCTAGAACCCCAAAAGAGGCAAAGTCCGAACTTTTTGCAACTGCCAGAGTCCAATTACAGCATCTAGCGGTATTACTGTTACTACTCGTGGAGAGCATGAAACTCACGCACATTGAAAGTTACATCTGAACCTTCCTCTTTCTCCAATAACATACCAAGATGAGCTCCAACATCAGACTCAGGGACATCTATGGAGTGCAATCTCGAACTGTCTATATAAATCATGAGAATCATGGAAATTTTGAAGTAAAACTTTCAGGAAACGTGAAACTATTCAATAATGCACCTATTAAATATGGTATTTAATAGGTGCATTATTGATGGAGGAGATATCAAACTTGTTGAGGCTGCTGGAGGAGATGAGATTATTTCCATACAAAGAAGATGGTCCTTAGAGCCTTCAGGGCAATTTTCTTGTAAATCCTACTTAAATCGATTGAGAAACATACCAGGTAGTCCACCTTTTCTCCCTTAAAGTCTGATTTGGAAATCCAAGGTTCCTCCCAAGGTTAAGGTTTTGGCTTAGTTGCTGGTACAAGGGATATTAGCTTTTCGTAGGAATAGGGCTCGTCAATGGGCCGGGCCGGGCTAGCCCGGCCCAAATTTAACGGGCCGGGCCGGGCCGGGCTTTAAAGAGGAGAGAGAAAATATCGGGCCGGGCCGGGTTTTTTTAGAAAATTCAAAGCCCAAGCCCG
>NW_007362500.1:96878-108778 GCF_000346735.1 Prunus mume
AAGGTGGCAGCCCTTGCTTGCCCTTGCCTTAGACTTAGCCCTTGTGGGTGGAGATGCTCTTATGGGTGGGTAAGCCACTGCTTCCATTTATAGCCTGCTAAAGTTCAAGCAGGTAATGAATGAGCGGCTCAGGTTGGTGACACAGTAAACTGAGGTTTTAGTGTTGGGCAGTTAGGGGTTGGATAGTAGTTGCTAAAGCAAGAGTGGCAGTGGTTTATGACCGTGGTTTTGGAGTTGTAAGAAAATTGGAGATTGTGTAATAAACGCTTGAAGAAGACCGCAGCTCTCTTTGCTTACCCATTGAGCGGGCTCAAGAAAATGGGTTTGGGTTTTTGTGCTCCCAAGCAGCCCAAATTCTCCATTCTTTTGAATCACTAATAGGTCTCATAGATCTTTGTAACCATCCACACCACAACCCGCTCAACAAGTCCCAGACTTGCATATGACTTGGGCCCTCTTAAGTTTGTCGCGTGATTTGGCACTAAAGGGAGTTGCTTGGTGTGCATGTTATTTGTGTGCTTATGCTTGAGCTTGCTGTATTGTAATAGCTTAGGCCTGTTCATGCTTGATTAGGCAATGAGTTAGGTGAGCTCGGGCATGAGTGAAATTGGTAAATTTCACGTGTTTAATGTGACTTCCCACGTGCCAAATTATAACATCGCTTGGCATGGCATGTGTGTATCGGCTAGGCTTCTTTACAGAAAAGCACTATATTGGGCTTGAAATATGCTTGGGTCTTCCTTAAATTTTTTGGGCCTCAACAAAAAGAATTTAAGAGAAATGTCATCTTAATTTTTCAAAATCCATGATTTGTCATCCAACTTTAATATCATCTAGTTTTCCATCCATTTTTAAGGGTATTTTAGTTTTTTTATTTTTAAGAAAAAAAAATAGAGAAAAAATTGACATCTCTCCCTTTCTACCCCGCCCCAACCCCACATGCCCCCAAAACACATCGCATAGGACCCCTTCCCCCTTCTCTCTCTCTCTGAGCATATATAATATTTTTTTATGGTGTTCATTGAGCATGGAAATGGAAAAATACCAAAAATAAAAAAGAAGAAGAAAAAGGTGGACTCAGTTTGGGTGGGCTGAGGAAATTTATGTGTGGATGGTAGGTGTTTCATGGTAGATAGAAAAGGAGGAAGAGGTTGTGAAAAAGAAGGGGGAATGGATTTCAAGGTGGGCGGGGTTGGTTGGAGCCGCTAGTGGCGCACAGGGGAGGGGGAAGGTGATATATATATATATATATATATTTTCAATTTTAATTGTTTAACAGATATTAAAAAAAAAATTAATGATTTTTTCATTTTAAAAATACCCTTGAAAATAAAAAGACTAAAATACATTTAAAAATGTATGAAAAATTGGATGGTATTGATCATTCATGTGAAACCAAAGTGGTTTTGCTTGGAATGATGAGAATAAATGTGTAGAGGTTGATAGCGACGAGGTGTGGAATGCTTATGTAGAGGTTGGTAAATAATCTTTCTATTTCTTTGATTTTCTAAGTTAGTTTATGTTTTGGTTGGATTAACAAATCTTACTTTAGTTTATTGTTGTTGATTTTCTAAGTCAGTTTATGTTTTGGTTGGATTAACACAGATAAGATGGTGAGTTTAATTACAGGTCGAAGCATGTGGAACCTGTAACTGGACTGCTGTTCCAAAAAAACCAGGTTAACTTTCATGTTTTTTTTCCTTAATTCTTTCTTGACAGGCTGGCAGGGGGATGCTGCTGGATTATATGCTGCATTTCTAGGCTAATTAACTTAATGTATGAGTATTTACAGGACTTACAAGATGTGGGAAGAGTTGCAGGCTTAGGTGGACTAATTACCTGAGGCCTAATCTCAAGCATGAGTCCTTCACACCCCATGAGGAGGAATTGATTGTCAGGCTTCATGCAACCGTAGGTAGCAGGTTAGGTCTTTTCTATGCAGACTTTCTAGCTGTTTACAATGGTTCATTCAAATCCTCCTTCCAAGCCCCATCTTTTCTGCTAATACATCATATCACTGTTGTTCTTACTGTTTACATGGCAGCTTCATTGTCCTTGTTTTCCCTTGTTGTACAAACATTTGATTTGATCATAGGTTTTAAACTGCTGTTTTCAATGAGTTACAGATTTTGGGGGGAGGAATTTAGAAGAAAAATTCTCACTAATCTTTATTTTATGGCATCCGATCCGATCTGATCTGCTTTGTCTTTGTTTCCAGTTCATAGTTTTTCTGATTTAACCTTTGGAGAGAGAGCTTGTGAGTTTTGAACACGCTTATAATTGTTGTACTCATGACAAAAAGCTAAAACATAGGGGCCCTTTTAGCTCCTAATTGTACCACATGTGCTTATTATAGTGACAATACCCAGTGACCCAATAACCTTCACTAATATGAAAAAATGAAGAAACCCAGTTCATAGCCAAAAGTCAACCCAACAGATCATATGGATTGGCAAGCTAGAAGAGAAGCCCCAAGCCTCCTTTTCTGTTGCCAATGCAAGAACACTGATCCTCTTTCACTATTTTTGCCATGGATTCTGTGGTGCAGGTGGTCTATAATACCACAGCAACTTCCTGGGAGGACAGACAATAATGTAAAGAACTACTGGAACACTAGGCTGAAAAAGAAGCTCTCAGAAACGGAAATTGATTCTGTTACTCAAAGTTTACGTAAAGAATTACTTTGTTATATTTTCGACTTCCTTGTATTTTGATGGGGGCAAAAGCAAATAGGTAGTTAATTGCTTTGTTAAATTTGGATATGTTTTGAGCAATGTGATGGGGGCTTTCTTAATTTTAATTTTGTGCATTTTTTTAAATTAATTATTTCTGATATTAAATAATTTAATAAACACAAAAACAAAATATTATAATTAAAAAAAATTAATGAGGTCCAGTGCACTCTAGTCCAGTCTTGTACCAAACTGTCCATTGGACTTAAGTTCAGTCCAATCCAAAGTTAAGTATAGCACCAAATAACAAACTCAAAGTTTGGTCTAGTTCTAGCCCTCAGTCTTGTCCGATCCGACCCACCAAACAAAAACGACTCTCTATTTCCAAATTTATTGCTCCATTGCAAAGTCAAATTTTCGGCATATAGTTATTATTGCAATTGCTCAAACACGTACAATTAATCAATTGGTCATTGACATATAGTTTTTTTTTTCAATGGGCCGGGCGGGCCCTCATCGGCCCATGAGCCCACGGACCAAATGATGAGGCCTACCCATAGACTAAATCTAACTCTTGTCTTTCCCTTCCATAGAAAAAAAGAAAAAAAATGAAGGTCAATTTGAGCTTCTTCGTCTTTGATGAATTAGCTTAAATATCTTGAAGAGTATGTGAAAGATTGAAGTTAGGATGGCCACAAGCAAAAGTGTGATTGCTGATACAAAATTAAAAGCTCTGGTGACTATGAAGTGTGATTGCTGAAAATAAAACCAAAACCTTCTTGAAATTTTAATAATAAATAAAATAAAACCAAAACATCTAGTACAACTTAATAATAATAAAAAAATAATATTGCTACACATTTGACAACAGTGTTTTTATCTCTTTAAGTAATGTAAGGTTAAGGTGAACTTAGAGTGATGAGGGGCAAAATAGTCGGGTGTTGGGTGTGAGGTTGATGAGTTATTTATTTATTTATTGGGCGTGTATTTAGGGGTAGTTTGGGAAGATAGTGGAGTTTTATTAAAAATTGTGAAAATTTGAATTAAAAGTTGAGGTGAACTTACAATATAGAGTGAAGAAAGAAAAATGCAGAGTTTAAATAGGCTCACTCGATTCTATACCTAATACTATCTAAGTAAAATTTAATTTAATTAAACCAAACTAAATCATCAATACGATACAATCAATACACGGATTTTTCAGATGAGATGCCCATCACTACAAATTACAATTATATATGAACTAGTGGCTATTTGCAGCAAAATTAGGACGACCTGCTTGATTGTCAGGAAAAGAATCTGCAGAACTATGTGGTTGATTCTGATGAGAATGAGCATTTTTACTAATTTTATTATTATTTTGGAAATTCAGCTAACTTAATTACCAACAAGCTCAAAACCAAAGGACGTATAAAAAGTCAACCGATTTTCACCCATAGCAAGCAAAGCCAACAATATTCATGATAAATTAAACATCAGGGCAATTTGGTAAATTTACAATGCGTGAGCAGATATCTAGCTTTAAGGCTTTCCCATAGCCAAAACCAAAACCAAAAACCAAAACCAGGGGTGGGGTGACCGCCAGTTTCGACTAAAATCTATGGGGGGCAACCGCAGAAACCTTTCTTACTTGCATAGTTTTTCCACCATCCATCCCCACTTTCTTCATCTATCATACCTTTCCTTTCCGCCCCTGGTTTTGCTCTCTCTCTCTCTCTCTATCTCTCTCGCCTAACTGGATCCTTATATATAATCCTAAATCCTTCACTCTATCCCACTGTTCTACAAGTATATCATCATCGTCCCACTTCTTCTTTGGCATTTTAACAAACACCTGTTGATCACTCAGATCAGCCTGACAGACAGTTACCCGCAACATAGAAGAAGAAGAACTTTGCTTGCTTGCTTGCGCATTATTCTTCATTTCGAATTCTGGGTCTTGAAGCAGAAAGTCTTTCGCGTCGTCGGTGCACTTGCTTTGTTTATTTGGGTGCAGTTTTCCAAGTGAAGGTATATATATATGACAATGGAGACTGCGAGGTTGGTGGAGCAGGGAAGAGATCACAAGGTCGTTTCGCGTGTTGGGCACGCTAGCAAGGTTGGGTATCATGTGAACAAGGCCATAAAGAAGAGAAAATGCGGCAAGAAGATGAAGCATTCGGTGCCATCAACGGTTCCAATTGCGCTGCAACAGCTCTTTGTTTCGTGTAGACAAGTTTTCAAAGGCCCTGGAACTGTTCCTTCGCCTCATGATGTACACAAGTTGTGTAGCATTCTCGGTATGTTCTCCAAATTTTCATACTTGCCAGAAATGCATCTTGTACTGTGATTGATTTTTGATAGGAATCTTGTACTTTGAATATTTGATTGATCCTCTGCTTCTTTTAAATTGCATATATGTTTTTTGGTTATTGAGGTTCCAATCCCTGACGTTTTCCATCTGTATATGTATATCTGTTTTTTTTTTTGTCGGAATCGTATGTTTCTGTCATTCTGTTTTAGGCAAAAGTCCAAATCGGAAAAAAGATAAGGGAACAAAGCTACTATTCATAACTAAATTCAATGGGCATTGCTATAAACAGGAAAAAATAAAAAATTGGAGTGCATCATGTGCTTTGGTTTTTGGGTTTAATGCTCCTAGAATAAGTGCCTCCATCCTCATATGACATCAGTAGTAGGCTACATATGAACGCAAGGTCAAGGCGTGGACCCCAATCTATGGATTTGGGGGACCAAGAGTACCTAGTTTTGAGTTGCCAAAAGGGAATGGTTTCTCTTGTCTTCTTCTATTAGAAGCTTCGGCCAGGAGGAAAACTAATTGAAAGCGATTATGTCTGTTGATACTTATAATATTATTTTGTTGTGCATAGTGTATGCTTTTTGAGACTTAATGGTAACTTACTCGCTGTTTTCTATGTCCTGGTCATTGCAATTTTGGCCTGGCTTGTCCTTGATTTGAAAAATTCAAGTAAATCATAAAGCAATGAAAGATCCCCAGTTTTTAAAGCATTGTAGACTTTCCTAGACGAAACCCCAATTTTGCATTTTGCCAGAATGCTCGGTTTAATATTTATTTGATTAATTTTTCCAGAAGTGTGCGTAGTCCAGAAAACTCTAAACAGAAAACAGAGGATTTGTCAAGATGCAGGCAATGTGTGTTTACTTAAGAAGTTGTGCTGTACTTTAAAATATGCTGTAGCGTGCACAAGATAATGAAAGTAGGATATATATACACGGACATGCCTGTGGGAGAGGGGTAGACTGGCATTTGTATTGAATATTTACGGGTAATAAATAAAATTTTGTTTCATTCCATGTCTGAAGGAAACATTGTCTGAGTTGATTGCATTCCTTAATACTTAGTTTGGATGTCCTCAACCTTCATGACAAGCGTTATTTCTTGTGGTACTGTAGATAATATGAGACCAGAAGATGTTGGGCTTAGTAGGGATCTGCAGTTCTTCAAGCCTAAAACTGTGGTCCAAGGGACTCCTAGGGTCACATATACAACAATATACGAGTGCAGGAATTTTTCGGTAAGTCTAGTATTTACTTGAGGATAATTTCTCAGAACAACTGCTAATGAGTTCCTTTAAAATTACCATATTTTGCTTGTTTACTAATTAAATTCATAGAATTCATACAAACTTCAATATTCTAGCAGTGCTGTTTTTGCCATAAACCATTTACTTGGCCATTTGTTGATCACGCTTCCTGTTTATTCTTACGTGCAGTTGTGCTGCCTTTTTATTCCAGCAACTGGTGTTATCCCACTCCATAACCATCCAGAAATGACTGTTTTCAGTAAGCTTCTATTAGGCAAGATGCATATTAAATCATATGATTGGGTTGATCCTGTCAATTCAGATGGTTCCACACCAGCCCCTCAATGTGAGTCTCCTTTCTCCCTAGTTCTTTATTTCATTTTAAAGAAATCTATGTGGACGATGGATGGGTAACCGGTGTAGGATGGTTTTGCAGTCAGACTGGCAAAGTTGAAAGCTGATAGCGTCTTCACATCCCCTTGCAATACATCAGTACTATATCCAACAGAAGGTGGCAACATCCATGCCTTCACAGCCATTACCCCATGTGCTGTGCTGGATGTGCTTGGACCTCCTTACTCTAAAGAAGATGACCGGGACTGCTCATATTACAAAGATCATCCCTATGCTGCTTATCCAAGTAAGTGAACTTTTGCTCTTTTGGTCTTCCATGAGCACTTTCTTCTTTGAAAATTTGCCAAAAGCGTGTGATTTATTTCCTTTAATATAGTGTGACAACAATGTAAGCAGGGTGTGATGCATATGAACCTTTCTAAATTCTCAAACTCTTTGAAGCTTAATTCGCATCTGTATGATGAACTTGGGAAGAAAGTGCACTGCTCAAAATATTGAAACTTTGATTACTGGAAAGAATTCATGTTTGAGTTTATAAACTGTGCCTGATTCACCTGGCAATGTTTCAATGCAGATGGAGAGGCAGCAGTAACTGAAGGGAATGGTGATTGTTATGGGTGGTTGGAAGAGATTGAAATGCCTGCGAACTCAGAAATGGATAAAATTCCGTACTTAGGTCCACAAGTTACTGAGACGAGTTGCTAGATTGGATGAATGCCTTTCAGTATTTATTGTTCTTCACACTACTCTCTCTCTCTGTGCCTGGTACAGTGTTTGAATTAAGATATGCTGGTTGCAGAGCTTCATTTCATTATTTTGTTCTCTACTATGTAACGTAGTTTTACAGAGTTTGATAAAGACGTTAGGTGGAATGTTGCCTTTCAGCCCATGGTTTATGAATTGTTATTTTGCTAAATATAATAGTCAAACCAAAATCCTGGAAAGAAAAGGGTGGTTTTCAATTTGTCTAATCTAAGGGCATGTAAACGTGCCCTAATTATTATTTGATAAGGGATAATAAGGCAACTGCTTTGAGTTTTCTGTTCTTATTAAACTTTAAACGGACGCATGTGCATACGTCACCTTAACCAGAAAATTTTCTTTTGTAAACAAAAAATAAAGAGTTCCAACTCAAAGCAAAGGGGTCCAGCATTTACATTCTACATAGGTGATGCGTTCATTCCATTACCCTATAATAAGTACCCCTACGTTTGGGCCATAAAACTTAAGGCCACGTTTGATATGCAGGACTAGATTAGACTATAGCCTAGACTAACTAAATGACTAAATTTTGCTAGTATAGACTAGTTAAATGACTTGATTTTGCATTCTTGGAATGATTAATGTGGACTATAAGGTCTACGGGATAAGTTTTGGACATCAACCTCTTAATTACAAAATCAATTTCACGGGATAAGTTTTGGACATCAACCTATTCTGGCTAGTTACATTGGTGTGTCCGTTTTGTACACAAACTAAAGACAATTTCTTTAAATTGGTCCGCAAAATTATTTTTAAAATAAATTTCAATAATGTCAGTATTCAAAAGCTAATCAATCAGTATTCAAAAGCTAATCAAGTACACCATATTTATCTTATTTTATAACTGTTGATTAAAAAAAAAAAAAAAGCAGTCGCATTTGGCCGGTTTGTATCATATAGATTTCAAACTAATGCATTGAAATTGTGACCCTTTTAATTCTGATATTATTCCACTAAAGTTTTATTAAGTATTAACAATTCCTCCGTATAAATTTAGTTACATAATTGAATTTGTGGTTTGCAGTTATGTACGTTTTTCTTTACACACTTGTATATTTGTCATTGAGAGTTTGCTTCGATGAAATTTAAAATTTTATTATTATATTAAATTTGTTTCGAAACAAATTTAAAATGTAAATAAATAAATAAGAGGGAAGATCTTACCAAACTTTTAATTATTTTGTGTTGAATCTTTACAGTGGCCATTCGTTCGAAATAACTTCTTTTTTTTGGGCAAAGCGTAGACTACAGCTTATTTTATTAATATTTTAATTGCTGACTTTATTTCAATAGCATTAGTATATTAATGTTCTAATCATATTATTGCTGATGTTGGATATCACTTATCTTTGGTTTTGGAAAATGGATTAAGTTACGTTATGTGTGGTGTCTTTCGATCTTGTCCAAAGCTCATCTTATTTATGGAAATAGAGATTTACATGATTTTCAATCGGGAGTTATGATGGAATCGATATATCATGGGTCCAATATCATATACCGCGAGATAAACGCTACCAATTAATACGTTATTTTATGGAAGTGTGAGCATTGCTATAAATGTATGTGATTCCAAGAAATTATCTTAGTTTGAATTTTGTGAAATAAGATAATACAGAAACTTATCATTTTCCACTTGTTTAGTTTTGTCAAATTTTAAATAAATAAATAAATAACTTGAAATGGAAATAGAAAATGGAAATCTATTTCATGATCTTATCTACATGATCTTTTTGTTCTTTACAAATTAGAGTTTATATTGTGTATGTTTATTGTTTTATTCAATCTAGAAATGCCAATTCATGAAGAAGAAAAAAATGCCTTTTTGATTGCATACACATTGGTATACAAAAAATGGCTATTCTATTTTACGTGCATATGCATATACTTTTCAAAACACAAAAATAAATATTTTTTTTTTTGTTGAAATTAATTTTCCAGATTTTGCCTAATGGTTACAGTTGTTTTCAATTCCTATATTTATTTTGGCAATAAAGTTTTTAATAATGTTGGGTGATTATTGCTCTTAACATGGAACTTAATTACATTTTTTGTATTAATACCGTTAAGCTTGGCAAGAGCTTTATTTTAGTCTTGCTGAATAGTGCAATTAAAATACAACAGGGCCAAACTGATCTATCCCACCTTGGTTGCCTAATTGAGGATTGTAAAACACTTTTGGCCAAACAAGAGGTGTCTATTTGAGGTTTACAGAGAGGAAGGCTAATGGGGTTGCAACTCGCCTGGCACACTATGCTCTACACTTCCAGGGATCAGCAGAATGGGTTACTGATCCCCCAGTTTTCCTACAGGATGTTTTGTTCTATGATGTTATGTAATTTTCCTTGTTCTGTACGTGTTGGCATATGTGGTACTTTTTCCTATCCCAGGGTTTTTCCCTTGTGATTTTCTGCGGGAAGGTTTTAACGAGGCCACACTTTACATGCCTATTATTCCTCCCTTCTAATGGAATGAAATCAACCTTTTCACAAAAAAAAAAAACAAAAAAAAAACAAAACAAGATTTTGAGGTTTATAATGATATATAATTTTAAAAGGAGAAATTATGACTTGTTGAATGATTGAGTGAAAAATCATATATAATTTTGTTAATTTGGATATATGGTTATGTGCAATTATATATAATTGTTAAGACTCATAGCATAATTTTGTTCATTAAACCCATAATTTTGAGTTCATTGTCATGAAGTGTACATGAAGAAGACTCAAACATAATGATAAATTATATATCATTGTAAGTGGCATTTAATTTTGAATTTTGATCTTATGAAATATACTTTGACCCTTTCCTCAACTAGTGGGGGTTGATGATTCCCTTAACTCGTGAGGTTATCGTCCTAAAGATTCTTTTATTAATTATTATTATTTTTAAATCTTTGTGGTCAACATTGGAAACATAATGGATTTGCTTTATATTCATGACCTTGATATTACCTCCGAGTAATTATTAAGTTTGTTGTGTTGGTGTGAAGTTTTTTTTATATTATAAAATGTAATTATTAGACTAACTTGTCTTCATTTTTTATATGAAAATGTGTGCAAATAATGATGATCTTAGTATAGAATTTTGGTGGTGACTTTTTATTGTCTTACAGGGTCATTGAGAATTGAGAAAATACAATAACAATTGTGATATGCGTTCATGATTTCAGCCAATTAGAGTGCATATAAAGGGAGTAAGAGTATCCTTAAATACTCAATATTCATAGTTAAATTTATTTAATGAATTAAGCACTATATTGTTGCTCATAAGCATCAGCAGGTGTACTTAAAGTTTCATGGACCATCAGAAATTCATATTTGGGTACCAAAGAATTGAGAGGTACTCTTGATAATAAGATTTGATGTATGATGTATTAATGTTATACTTTAATGTATATCTATGCGTATGTTGACAGGACCTGCTCCGAATTCCTCGAAATTCGGGACGAATCCTGTGGTATTTCCGAAATCAAATTGATGCCGGGCCTACTTACTAACGACATAGTCTCTCTTCCATATTAGGGAAAAGAGAAATGAGACTTTCTGCTGAAATTTCGGTAGTCTCCTATGAAAAATGGACGTTTCCCAAAATTTTCAGAAACACCAACCATGACAGGACCTGACCCAAATTCTACTTTGGAATCTGAGCCGAACCCAGTGTATGTCCGACACCTGGTAGGTGCCGGGCACAATTAACCAAATTGCGCTTCTAAACAAGACCAAAATTAACCTCAAGTTTGACTTCTGCTAAAAATTTGGCGAAGTCTCCCCTGTAATTCGCTCGTTTTCCAAAAATTGCCACCTGTATAACAAGCAATTTAAACATCCACAAACGTTCAGCATGCACAATAATAGAATCCATGCAACCAAATCTCAAATCTTTATGGCCTCAGGCCTTTTTAAATCAAATAAATCATTCTGCTAATTGAAACTGATCCCAACTTATGAAACAAGAAGAATATGTTAACAGATTTCAATAACTTAACTGAACAGCTTTTCAATTACTTGGTCTCGTGGCTGCACCTAGTAATTCTAGGTTGCGTACGTACCCTTAACAAGGGATCAAGCCACACGTAGTTCTTTCACTTAGTATATTTACATGTAAATAGGCTACTCAAAGAATTTCCTCAAATCCATGAATCATTTATATTTTACTTGTGTAAATCATATGTAAAAACAAACAAATTCATAGAAAGCTCATGTACTTGAATGAAGAACCAAAACCATTCATTACTTGCCTCATAAAATCAGAAAAATAGTTATTAAAACTTTTACTCGAAAATACCAAGATAAAATCCTCAGTTTTTGTTTAAACCTCTTAAAAACCCAAATATTCTCCATCTAGGCGTACCCCATTCATTTTCCGTCATTTCCTTGAATATACCGTCAATTCCAATATTAATCCGTCAATTCCAGTAATATACCATCAATTCCAATATTATTCCGTCAATTCCAGTAATATATCGTCAATTCTAATATTATTCCGTCAATTCCAATAATAATCCATCAATTCCAAGTATCTTGTCAATTCCATCATCGCAGGCCTCGAAAACACAAAGTTAACCAAT
>NW_007362500.1:108788-139276 GCF_000346735.1 Prunus mume
TCCTCGCAGGTCTCGGAGACACTAAGTCAACCTGAGCCGCAATCCTCGCAGGTCTCGGAGACACCAAGTCAACCCGAGCTGCAATCTTAGCACCACACGGTTTAAGCATCCCCAAAACTCGTGGGGCATTATCACAAATAACCAAATTGTTTCAAGGCAACTGGGGGGGGGGGGGGGTGTGGTTTACTCCTTTGGTGGGTTTGAAAACCGTAGTCTGAAACTCATCATAAATTTCCCTTATTTCACAATCCATTTTCCGACCGTTTATATCAACTTTCCAATATATTAATTCTCAATTATACTTAAAATATACACCACATTCTAATAAAAACCAACATCCCTAATTCATCATCTTTAAACCACCGAGTATATATATGTATAAATATTAAATATAGCCATGTACTTAGATATTTAATTAATTCATTACTCACGTAGAAATCCGATTTCATAGTAACTTATAAACATTAAATCACATAATAACACTTAGTCAAGTACTTTTATAATAATCATAATATTAATAATAATAGATAAATAAATAACTAAATAAGTCAAAAACTCCTAGAGATCTCATCACTTCCAATAATGCATAATCTTCGAATATCAGAAATAACATCCTGGAGTACCCTAAAATATTAGGGTTTTTTTGTAGCAATGATCCCTCAACTATACTTGGAGTTACATTTTGGTCACTCAACTCAAATATTAGTTGCAGAGGTCACTCAATTAGGTGTTGTGTTGCACCATTAGTCCCTACCGCCATTAAGTCTCTCTAACAGTAGGGACTAGTGGTGCAACACAACACTCAATTGAGTGACCTCTATAACTATTTTTTGGAGTTGAGTGACCAAAATGTAACTCCGAGTATAGTTGAGAGATCATTGCTACAAATAATCCTAACTGAAAGTCACATTTTCCTATCAATAATCTAAGGGGTAAATTACTCAAATGGTCCTCAAACTTGTACTCGATTTACATTTTGGTCCCTCAATTAAATTATTAGTCCAAACGGTACATAAACTCTATTTTAATCACCCATTTGGTCATAGGTCTAATTTTCCGTTAAATTTAACCAAATTTTAGGGTAAATACAACTTTTCATAATTAACAAATAAAATAGGGTTAAAATAAATACAAAATTAGAAAATAATTGAAGAAAAAGAAAAAAAAAATCATGAGACCCAAACCCCCTGCCTTCGATTTCTTCTCCCCCATTCCCCATAAATCTCTCCAATTACTTCGTTCCACTTCCCTTCATTGCTCGAGTACATTTCTCACCTTTTTTTTTTTCTTCTGTTTGTTTCCCGAGAAACTCGTGTCTAATCTATTCGATTACTTGCACATGGAATTGAAATGTGTTGTGGGCATATGGTGTAGATTATTCAAACACATCGTAGAGGAGCTTGATCTGAGAAAGGAGAGCTCTGTTGACGCTGAATGGATTGCATACATAGGAGCCTTTCTTTACTTGCGATCTTTAAATCTTTCTGATTGCCGTAGACTCACTACTTCTGCTCTTTGGCCTATTGCAGGTATTTCGATTTTGATAACAGTTGGCTATATTAAAGAGACGCAGAGGAAGAGGTAAGCTCCTGAGAAGGTGGGCAATGGCGAAAATGATGGTGGAGCTGAAGAGGATCAACAGAGGCAAAAAAGAAGTAGACAAAAAAGTGACTGGGTTCGCTGGGAGGGGGAGAGGCTCTGGGTGGTTGTTGAGTTGGGGTTCTGGGTTCGTTGGGATAGGGTTTGTGGAAGATTTTTTTTCTTTTCTTTTTCTGTAGTTGCTGGCTTGGGTGGAGGGTGGGAGGAGCTGGGGTTTTGGGTTCATGGGCCTTGGGGTGGAGGGTGGTTGTTGGATGGGTTTGGGTGGAGAGTGGTTGTGGGATGGGTTTTGGGGTTAGAGCTTGAGGGTGGTGGCCATGGAGGAATGGAGAGAGAGCGAGAGAGAGTTTTTATTTTATTTTTCACTATTTTTTTATTTTAAACATACGAAATGACCAATTTGCCCTTATATTTAACAGTAATATTGACAGAATATAACAATAGGACCAATTGAGCGATTAATATATAGTTTATTTACCATTTGGACTAATAATTTAATTGAGGGACCAAAATATAAATCGAGTACAAGTTTGAGAACCATTTTAGTAATTTACCATAATCTAAGAGATGTTTGTCACGTCATCATTTTAAACAAAAAAAAGTCACAGACTTGATGGTAGGGACTAATGGTACAACACAACACTCAATTGAGTGACCTCTGCAATTAATATTTGAGTTGAGTGACCAAAATGTAACTTTGAGTATAGTTGAGGGACCATTGCTACGAATAACCCAAAATATTATATACAAATTTATAAATAAACCCAATCCTAGACATATATTTATAAAAAAAACCCAAACACTATTTAAACATAGAAACACACCCAAAATCAACCCCAAAGTCAACAATTATATATTTTTTGGGTGTGTTTATAAATGGGTTTTGAGTGTGTGTAATGATGGGTTTTGGGTGTGTTTATAAAGTGTTTTGGGTGTTGGGTTTTTTTTATAATTTTAGCTCCTATTTTGGGTGTTTTAGTGAAACTCCCAATATTATAATAACTCAAAATGCATCCATAATCAAGCAATCCATATATAATGCATATTAATTCAATCGGTAAAAACAATGCACTATCAAAACAAAGTCCACTTACGAAAGTATAAATTCCATAAATACACCAAAATAATTCAAATAACGGTCAAGGCTCGTTTACATGATTGTTCTAATACTTCTCGAAGGGTGAAACTAACTCGAAAGACTCACGGTCAACCGAGGGGTCAAACTGCCCAATCTTGTTCAACCGGGCCCGCAGGGCCCACGACCTCCGATCACCAATTCAGGAGTTCCTATAGGTTCAACACACTCTTCTAAACATACCTTGCAAGTTTGGTCCTAATCGAACTGTTGGATCACTCACGATCATACACTCAGACTATTACGATTTATCTAGCCATAGGGTTAGCGATTTTGGAGTATCCGGGACTTCGATTTATGATCCGTTGAATCTTATACGATCTTAGAAAACGCGCTCGTGACAACACGAGGATCACATCAGGACCAAATGTGGCCTCATCACCTTGCCCACGCGACGCCACATGCTCCACAAGCAGTTAAGGCTTGAAGAATAGGTGAGAATCCATACACCTTACGTCAAAAACATTGGCTGGAAAGTCGTCGGCAAAGATGGCAGTTTATGCCAATTTTTCCCCTCGTTGCCCCACCATATGCCGAATTTTTGTTAGAAAGAAATGGTGGGCTGGGTAGAGGAGAGAGCAAGGAAGGTTTTGCAAGTGACTGCGTCAAGAACGGTGGCCGGACGGCGGCGTTCTCGCCGTCTGAAATTTAGAAGAAAAATCGCCGAAGGGGGTGGTGGAGCGACGCGGGCGGAGAGAGAGAGAGAGAGAGAAGAGAATCTGTTTTCTTTTATTAAAAAAAAAAAAAAAAACCAGTTTCGCAAAATTACGATTTTGCCCCTTTGTGAATTTGATCGTATCTTCCTTATTACAACTCGGATTTGAGCCCACTATGTGTCTACGAACTCATCTCGACGTACTCTATGCAACGGTCCAATTGAAATTTCCAAATTTCTTCCCGATCTAAAGGTCAACTTGTAAACCTATTAAAATATTCCATGGGCAAAATAGTCTTTTACTTGAATAAATTAATAATTAATAACTTATTTAGGATTGGGTTATTTACAAACTAGTAGCATGCACAAGATAATAACATGCAATTCACATAAGAGGCCTTTGGCCTTATATTCAACCCAAGTATGGGCGATAACAGAGCATATCTAAAGGAAGACTTCAGTTTACAACCGAAATGAAGTTCAACGAAAATTAAACAAATAAAAATGCCCAACAACAGTGTTAGTTTAAGTCACGGCTGCACCTAGGTGAAACCCCAAGTTACCTACATACCCCTTGGTGAGGGATCAAGTCACACATAGTTCTTCCATAAACAATCACGATTTAGATAATATTCAATTGTTTAAAGTAATGCCAACGATTTAATTTAGATTTATTACAACATCAGAATCGACAAGGCAACCACTGAACAGTTTATTAGTTCCTTTCCTTTTATTAGTTCTTTCCCCCCAACCATAACCTATGCAAGGCATACATTGCCGAACAACACTTTCCAAACTATAAATCAGACGTTAATAGCTGTGCAGATACTCACGAAGCACCAGTTCAAGAATCTAGACCAAATATGTATCCACACACATATATATATTTACATAATATATATATATATATATCAATATACACACCTCACACCATCATTATGTACCAGGGGAAGACTATCCAATCTGGGGATCATTTGACTAGACCACATGGAGGAATCCTCAACAACCATGTGGCCAGGGACGAGCCGTCCATCCTTGGAACTGGGCTAACTAGCTTGCATAGCAGAATCCTCAATACTTGTGCACTTGTGACAAGTCCTACGCTCGCAGACTACCCAACTATCCATTTTCATGTATCCAAGTATCCATGTCCACTATTTCCAAGTATTAGTATCTAAGGGGAGGTACATATGATAGTACACATCATATACTAGGGAAAACAATCCAATGTGGGAATCGTTTGGTTGAACCACACGGATGAATCCTCAACAACCATGTGGCTAGGGACGAGCCATCCAACCCGAGGGATTGGGCTCACTAGCATGTACAGCAGAATCCTCAATACTTGTGTGCCTGTGACAAGTCCTACGCGTGCAGACTACCCCGCTAAGTGTCTACGGTAACACCCCCATCAAGGGTGCTTGGGTTCCGACATATCCAAATCATATCCACAATTTTCCAAGTATCCATCAATTCTAGAATCAATAACAAATGGGGGTACATGAGATGGCGTGTCCCACACACAGACATGTATTTGAGTGTAAACATATAATTGAAATTTAATTATATCCTTACTGACACCATACCCCTTTATCAAGCCATAAGTGAATTATAATAACAATCATCCAAATAAAACGATAATAATAACAACAATAATAATGATATATAAACGGAGAGTCTTGTGTCACATGGTAAAGGCCGAAACTGAACCGATAACCCACTTAGGGAAAGCGGTGCTGCCTACTCTGCCGCAAAAGGGGGCCGCTTTCTTCCCCCCAAAAATGCCAGTTCCACCATCAGGGCCCAGCAAGCAGCATAATTGTGTTCTGAGGCTGCGTTTCATTCCAGCAACAGTAGTATATGGTTCAAAACGCCTTGTTCCATCCGGCGCGAATCCCCTCCAGACGATTAGTTTCCCACCTATATCACTACATCAAAACAAGTCCAAGTTTCCAACAATACCCCATAACCACCATTCAAAATCCTACGTATTTATCATTGGCAAACAACTTCAGTATTACTATCTGGTAGTAAGACCACAATCAAAACATACACCGTAGCCCATGACTCCCAGAAACTTAACACGTGTACAAAACCTTGGCAAGGTCCCAAAGCCATTCTAGTACCTTCTCAAAAGATGAGACGGTCTCAAAAGGCCCGTAGTCAACAGTTGGTAAAACTTCTCGTTTTTGGTCAACCGAGCCCACGGGACCCCCGATCTTTGATTTTCGATATGAAAGTTCCTACGGGTTCAACAAGTTTTATTTTACATGTCTTGCAAGTTTGGTTCGAATCGGACGGTCGTATTGCTCGCGATCGCACGATCGGACGGTCACCATTTTACGCAAACTTTAAGTCATTGAATAGGAGTATCTGAGTCTCCGATTCACGATCCGCGAATTCCTACACAATCCTAGAGGTATCTAGATCAACATACTGGGAAATGGAGTCGATCCAAAGGTCCGAACATATCAAAGCCGGGTAACTCCTCATATGCGTAAATTCGATCGACAATCAAATGATAACCAAATTCAAATCCGAGCATACCATCGTGCTTGAGACGACATGAGGAACATTCTAGCTTACAAACCCAACTTTGACATCACTCCAACGCGCCGCCACCGCCAACTGGTGTCTAAAGAAATTTTCAGGCGATTGGAAAACTCTAAACCAACGGCCAATAATTATACCAACAGATCAAACACATAAAGAGGAGTAAGTTTCATACATGCGTTGGAAGATTAATTTCGCCGTTAAAGCCCTCGAACGAATGGTTTTCTCATCGAAAAACCTAGAAATTTCTAGGTTTGTATTCAATAGTTTTGGAATAAAATCATGTCGGGTCTTAGAAAGGAAATCACATAGGGGAGGTCGGGGAGTGTTTTGGGTGTGAAAACAAGGCTGGGGGTGGCGAAGTTGGCCAAAAAAACTGTCGGGAGTTATGACTTCGAAACAGCCGATTTTGAGCCTCTGTTTCAATCGATTTTCTGGTTTTATCCTTAGGATGAAAAAAATGGATCCAATTTCGTGGCCTGAGATGGCCAGAGACGGCTGAAATCATAGAGGAGAGAGAGAGAGAGAGAGAAGAAAATTTGATTTTTAAAAACCAACTTCGAAATATTTACGATTGTGCCACTGCACTTCTGTTGATCGTAACTTCTTCATTACAACTTCAATTTGAGACCACTACATGTATACGAACTCATATCGACGCGATCTAGGTCATGGTGCCATTTAATTCTCCAAAATCCCCTGGGGTTAAAAAGTGACCAAAATGACCTTATCCCCTAGGGCAAAATTGTAATTTCCTATTTAAATAATTCAATTTTTTATATATATAAACTAAATAAATGATTAAACATTGGATCGAGATGTTACATATGTAATTTCCAATTATATTGCGATGAAATCCACTAATCATTTGTGTGCAAGATTTTGTAGGAAATATTTTAAATAACATGCACGTCTGGAATGCGCTAAAGTGGAGAACAAAGACATGACCCACATTATATATGCCTTGCAAAGGCTAATGATGATATGCATGCCTTGTGGAGGAGTCTAATAATGAAAAATGTCGAGGGGGATGTGCTTAAGCCTATAAGGGAGTCACCTAGGGGGGTAACCCAACTTCTGTGAATGGCGATCCCATGAAGAAAGTTCAATGTGGTAGAAACAATGCATACTACGTGACTCATATAGCACTCATAAAACCATGGAGATATCCTCGAGATATTCTGCTCATCCGTAAGGCAAAAATGATATTTTATGTGACATCAAGAAGGGATTTATCTCTGAATGAGTTTCTAGGCGGGCAATCTCTCGCAAGGTACAGGTCACATGTACTTTTGGAGAACGCACCTAAGTGAGAGACGTCGTGAGACCACAACTGTGAGAATTGGGCTATTCTCTAGTAACTCTCATGAGAATCAAGATTAGTGCATGACCATAAATAGTGCTACCCTGCATCCAAGTCTCAACCAATACTATGTGTGGGATATGTTGAAGTTTGGTTGAAGGTGTTGAATCAATACTTTGTATACTCAGGTTCCTCAAATGGAGACTATCATCACTAAGTGAAGGTTCAAGCCCATAAGGCATCTACACCTATTGCATCGTATTATGTTGCCCATATATAAATATATATTTTAATTATTTTTTGTCACGGTAAAATTTTGAAAACCTTGTAGGGGATTGTTGGAATTTAAAGGTTTTAAAAAATTTACCGTTTTGATTTACTTAATTATTTTGGCTATTTTATTTTATTTATTTTGGGGGGTTATAAATGTTTAATTTTCAGGTTTTGTTTCTATATTGAATGCCTTAATTTTATAGTTTAATGTGGTGGAGGTTACATATTATTGGATGCCTATAAAAGGCCAATCCTCCTTCAAATTTGATATACTAATACAATACCATACTACCACAACCACCACTACAATTTGATTCTCTCATCTTCTACATTGCATACTTTCTCTTTCTCTACAATTTCATATTATTATTTTTGGGCAACAATTCTGTGACTTGGAGACTTATATTTGACTGTAAACATGCTCATAGAGGACCTCGAGCCTGTGTTTTGGGGGTCGTATCTTAGAATCCTGTAAACTGTTAGTATCTGCACGTAAGGAGGCTACAAAGGCTTTAGGACATCGTCTTTAATGTGTTTCACCATACCAGGCTTGCTTTCATAATCTTAATTTAATTTATTTTTATTTACCTATTATTTGTTTAAATAGTTTTACTTTTGGGTTAATCATTTTATTAGTGCCTGAACTTTTACCCGACTTACATTTGAGTACCTCAATTTCCAAAATGGTTCCTGTGGTCTTTTAACTTTAGTTTTGTTTAGACAAATGGTCATGTCTTCAATTTTGTTAACTTTTTCTGTTAAATGCAGGGGCAAAATGGTATTTTTATATTAAAACAAAAAAATAAATAAAAAATCATATCTTTAAAATAACAATAAAAGAAAATCAAATAAAAAACCAACAACAAAAAAATCAAGTTTTGGAGAGTAGAAATCAAGATAGAGAGAGTTTAATTTTAATTTGTTATTTTTTAAAATTTGTATTCATATTTTAATCAATTTTGATACAAAAATAGCATTTTGCCCTGCATTCAACAGAAAAGTTAACAAAATTGACGGTAGGACCATTTGTCCTAACAAAACTGAAGTTAAAAACCACGGGAACCATTCTAGAAATTGAGAGACTCAAATGCAAATCGGATCTAAATTCAGGGACTAATAAAACGATTAACCCCTTTACTTCACTTTAAAAGACTTTCCAATTTGTTTTACATATTATTTATATTATAAAAGGTTTTGCTTTTGGATTTTACGGAAAGAGAAATACTATAATTTTTATATCAGAAGGACTAAATTGGCCAAATTATTAAGACACATGAGCTATTTTCATATTTAACCATAGAACTAATGTTTTATTTTTTCATAAGCATCAATTTATAAATGGTTGATGATGGAGGTGGTGGCGATAACGTCAGGTGTGATATGAACTTGTAGGCGGCTATGGTGGTGGGGGAACTTGTAAGAGAATGTAGTGCATGCTCATTATTTCTTTCACAACCGTACTTTATAATATATGTCTCCTTGGCTTGCTTCCTCAAATTTCAAAGCTTTCTGAGCCATGTAGCGTGTGGCTTGTCACCTTGAATTGAATTTTTTTCTTTATGTATGTTTCTTAAAAGGCGATTATTACTTACTTGTTAGGCTTAATCCTTATGATCTAATCAAAGACTAGATGCTTTACCCCCTTGACATCTTAAAAACTTACCGTCAACTCTAGACAAAAGACTAATCGTGTATATACCCGACTCAGAGAGACTATAATGAGGGGTTCATAGCATATAAAATAGGCAGAGTTGCATTGGCCGAAGCCCAAATGGGTTGGGCTTAGGCCATTGGACATTTTCTATCTTCGAGTGGTTTATGGTCCAACCCAATCGATATTAGGCTGGTTTGGGCTTAGAGAGTTTGAACTTGGGCTTTGAGCTCAAAGTTTCTTTTTCCTTTCACTATACTAAAAATGATGGTATAAATAATTGTAATACTAAAATAATAAGAAAAAAGCATAATATAAGTGAATATCAGTGGGGGATAAACTAAACCTTAATCACTTTTACTTTAATTGTGGTTCTGTGAATAAGAACTACAAAAGCATAATATATGTGAATATGTGGGGGATAAAGTTGGTTGATGTAGTCTTTTTATATATCTTCCTTTATTAGCTTTAGAAATTTCGGATTAATAAAAATATTGTAAATAAAAAAGTGTAAAAAATTATGGTTGTTTGTTTTTTTTAAAATTTTATTTATAGAAGCGGTATTGAGAGAGGGAGGATCGAACTTAGGTAGGACCTCGAACAAATACCACTAGACTAAAGGCTAGTTAGAGTTCTAATTTGTTATATTGGGAAGCCTTAATTTTTACAAACTGTGTAAAATTAATATCCCGAAAGTCTTCTTTTATTTTTATTTTTCAATTTATTATTCGGAAAATCCAGCTATGACCAATTTATTTTTAATATTTTTGCACTACTAATAAAAATTCAATAATTAATTTTCATCTATATATTAAAAACGGAACGTAACTAGATGGCCATTCTTGGTCCTTATTTTGAGCGAATTAGTCCCTGAATTTACACTCGAGTTCCATTTTGGTCCTCAAACTCTCTCTTTCATATCAACTTGGTCCTACCATTACAATTTTCATAAGTTTTAAGAGGTAATTAGTGACCAAATTGACAATTTTACCTCTAAAGATAACGGAATTCGACAACGAGACTAATTTGAAACATGTGAAAGAGGTGGAGGGCCACTTAAGTGAACAAATTACTTGAAGGGTGAAAATGAAAGTTGAGTATACGTTAAAGGTCCATTCCTTTTTTTTTTTTTAAAAAAAAAACCCTTCATTTAATAATGGATGTCTAATCAATAACCCAATCTATGTGACAACCACCCATTAAAATCTTGAAGCACATAACTAAATGAATGGTCAATGATGATGGGTTTGAAGCTCTAAAATTCCTGGGAAAGTAACTGAAATTATGTAAGTAAAAGCCAGAGAGGATGAGAATATGTGTGAGAGTGATAGGCCAAGAAGGAAACTCTCACCTTTATGTTGCATGAAATGAGATGAGATGATAAAGCTCTCAATTCCATGTGAGGCTATTGCTTCATTCTGCCACTTTAATAAGTGGGTCTTGAATCTATAAAGTAGTCGCCACCAGACTCCATTTGTGTCTCAACAACGCGACATTGGAAAATGCTTTTCCTTATTGACCTCCGTTGTCTTCCTGTTCCTGTTGTCAGAGTTTGTTGAACCACGGCCCACATTGTTCCTAAATTATTATAACTAATATTTGGCGTTATTCATGTGTGTATTTTTTGTTTAAATTTCTTAAATCATATAATTATAGTTATTATATAAGAGTTATGGCCACATCACAAAGTGACAAGACAATCGAAGCCAAAGCTTACCAGACTTAGAAAGCGAAAGCTTACATTCCAGTCTGTGCCTGTGGTGTGGCTGTGTCATCTGTGTCTTTGCATTGTCCACCTTTAATTTTAGTGTTTCATATTTCAAATTTAATTTTAGTATTTCATATTTCTCCCAGCCACACTCACAGTGAAATAAAGCTTCCCTTCTCTGCAAGAATCTTTCTTTTTCTTTTGCTTTCATCAGTTCCGGTATAACCATGGCTTCCCTTTGTGTTTAGCTTTCCAAAATATTCCAGAAGATCAAAAAATAAACAGAGAGAGTGGAAAAAACATAGTGAAGAAAATTAAAACGTCTGTCTGTTGCGGTTTGCATCTCAAGTTTCTTTGAACCCGTGTCACTAGATTGTCTTGTTGTGGTGCGCAGTGAAAAAGCTGGCTTCTGGAGAAGAAACCCGTCTCATGTGTCAGCCAGTAAGATTTGCGGGCACCTTGGAAACTGATTGTTGAATGAGTGGTTAAGAAAAATTTGGGATTTTGTGAAGCAGGTATGCATGTTTTCTTTTTACAAAATTTGTTTAAATTTATAATATTTTTTGTCGGGTTGGGTTTAAATTTTGTTGCAGTTTGGTATATGAGAGTAGGAATGTGCTTATTAATCTGAGTTGTGTTTGTGTTTGTGGACTTTCAAAGTTTTCCTTTCTTTCGTTTGAGGGGATTTCATTTCTGTGCTTTTGGGGCAGTTGTGAATATTTACTTGGTTTGAAAGTCACCATCAATTGATTAGTTAGTCTTAACCAACTATTGTCACAGGGGTTTAGCAGAAGCTTGTGGATTTGTAATTGTCTGCAACTGTCATTTTTTATTGTGAAAGGAAAAGAAAAAGGAAATATCCAGAAGATTTTATCAATTTATCTGAGTTTATTTGATCTCAAGCTCCTGGACTGGTATATTGGAACTCTCAAGTCAAATTCATTTGTTTGTTCAATCCATTGAGGTGAGATGGCCTCTGATTTTGTTGAGAGAAAATCTTTGACATTGTCAACTTACTTTTGGCTCTGGTTTTTTTGTTATTTATGTGTCCTTGTTCTGACTGAAATTCTTATATTTTGAGTTTATATATACACATACATATCTATACATAGTAACATGTTCAATATGTTTGTTTGCCAACATAATATGAGTGCAGGAGTTCTGTATGTGGTTTGGGAAGCTGGATGCCGCTACTTTCAACAATGGGGTCTCGTAGTCCTTGGAAAGCCTATATCTTATGAGCTTGGCCCCTGCAGCTGATTCTGCTGAGACTGCTATGGCAAAAGTATCTCTGTGTTCTATGCCTTTGGTTCTTGCTATCATTCTCTTGTCAGCTACTCATTCGGAACAACATCAATCCTCCCAAGCTCAGACCCTTTTGAGAATTGTACGATTTTTAAACTTTCCAACTGTTTTGGACAGCTGGAATAACTACAAAGATTTGTGCAACACTGAAGCAAATTCTTCTTTGGCTGTCGTATGCTATGAAGAAAACATAACCCAGCTGCATATAATCGGCGAAAAGGATGCTCCTTTGTTGCCTCGGAACTTTTCAATTGATTCCTTCATAACAACTCTTGTTAAACTTCCGAGCTTGAAAGTCCTCACATTGGTTTCTCTTGGCTTATGGGGCCCCTTGCCTGGTAAAATCGCACGCTTGTCATCACTGGAAATACTTAATCTGACTTCAAATTTCCTGTATGGCGCCATCCCTCTGGAGCTTTCATCTCTAACAACCCTCCAGACGCTTATTCTTGATGATAACATGTTTTCTGGCCCGCTTCCGGATTGGCTAAGTTCACTTCCAGTTTTGGCTGTTTTGAGTTTGAAGAAGAATTTGTTCAATTCATCTTTGCCGAATCCCTTGAGTGATTTGGAAAATCTTAGAGTGCTCGGGCTTTCACATAACCACTTCTATGGGGAAGTGCCTGATTTTAGCCGTTTAACAAACCTTCAAGTTCTTGAATTGGAAAATAATGCTTTTGGACCTCAGTTTCCCAAACTTGGAAAAAAGTTGGTCACCCTTGTACTGAGCAAGAACAAATTTAGGTCTGCCATCCCTGCTGAAATCATCTCCTATTATCAGCTAGAACGGCTAGACGTTTCTTCCAATATGTTTGTGGGGCCATTTCCACCATCACTGTTATCTCTACCTTCAATGACTTATCTTAATTTTTCAGGAAACAAATTCACGGGAATGCTTTTTGAAAATATGTCTTGCAATGCTGAACTTAGAGCTGTGGACTTGTCCTCAAATCTTTTGACCGGAAGCTTACCTAAATGTCTTCTGTCAGATTCTAAGGACAGGGTTGTTCTGTATGGTAGGAATTGTTTAGATACTAGAAATCAAAATCAACATCCATTTCCATTTTGCCGTAATGAAGCATTGGCTGTTGGAATAATACCTGAGAGAAGCAAGCGAAAACAAACTTCGAAAGCAGCGCTTGCCTTAGGTTTAATTGGAGCGATTTGTGGAGGGATTGTGCTTGTTGGCCTAATATACTTCATACATAGAAGAATGAATACCAACAAGACAATGAAGAAATCTCCACCAAGATCAATAACAGAGAACGCATCAAGTGGATATACCTCAAAGTTACTATCAGATGCGAGTGAGTTCTCATACATCTCTCTCTCTCTCTCTCACTCACACACACACACATACAAAATTTGATGAGTCTTTTATTTTAAAGCAATAGCAACTTGTTCTCAGGCATATGATTGTTTCTAGCTTAGCTATATCAAACAAAGATATGATTGTCGATGAAGTTGGAAAGGCTGTAAATGCCAAAAAAATAAAAACTCGTTAATTAATGTGAGCCAGAATGAAGCATAAATCCTGGATGCTGATTGGCTATATCTTCCACTGTATTCAAAATATCTAATAATATGATCTTCTGCTTTCACCTAAAGGATATGTATCTCAAACAATGAGGATGGGAGCGCTTGGCCTTCCAGGTTATCGAACCTTTTCATTCGAGGAACTTGAGGAGGCTACTCAAAATTTTGATACATGTACTTTCATGGGTGAAGGCTCACACGGACAGGTATATAACATAAACATGTTACTTTCCTGTTGAAGCAGTATGTGGTATTGATGAGTTTTTGTTGATGCTTTTGAATGCAGTTTGGTGTGATTAAATATTAATCACATCCTAGAAATTCTTCCCAGCTTAAATAATTGGTTGTTTCCTGGTGCTATCGTTCAATTTTTTGTATCAACTGAGGATAGCTTATTTTGATTTTAGGAAGCATTGATTAGTTACATCATGCTTTCCTTCATAGTATACCAGTGCTTGAAAGGGTGGACTTCTTTTACATACATCTTTTCTTTATTGTTTTTCATTGTCATGTGGTGTAAGACCCGGTATTTCAATGGAGCTGATTGTATGATGACATGCATCTGTGCTACCATTGTGCGCTACTTGGACAAACTATAGATTTCTTGAATATAAAAAAGAAAAAAAAATGCTGTTGATATTCTATTAGCATCAATAGATCATAAATTCATGTTTTCGTCTCTCATGATCTCAGATGTACAGAGGCCAGTTAAAGGATGGTTCTTTTGTTGCCATCAGATGCTTAAAAATAAAAGGAAGTCACAGCACGCAAAATTTCATGCACCATATAGAGCTAATTATGAAACTGAGACATCGCCACTTGGTCAGTGCTCTTGGACACTGCTTTGAGTGTTACTTGGATGATGCTAGTGTCAGCAGAATATTTCTTGTTTTCGAATATGTACCGAATGGCACACTAAGAAGCTGGATCTCTGGTAATTCAATGCAATTTTTCATTCAGTTTCACAGGATGGAGGATACAGAAGTTGCACTACTTTTAATACTTCATTGATATAAATAAGTCTACATATCTTACAGATCAATTATTTGAAGGGTTCTTCTGAAGCAAATCTCATTGCTTACATGTTGTTCTGAGTAGTAGGCATCATTTGTTGGAATATGAATCCGGGCTGCTTCTTAGTCGATACTTCAGGCACAGATTTATCTGATTTGCTACCTAAGCCAATGGTTAACTTTTGTCAAATTCTTTTCCATAAGCACTACACTGTAGGGACAACTAACCCACACTTGTTTCCTCCATCCTGAACCTTTTCCTTTCAATTTCATACATTTATGTGATATATTTTTTTTAAATTTTATATTATTCTTGTTCTTTTTTAATTTTTAATTTTTATAATTTGGAAGAGGGACATCCCAGACGATCACTTACGTGGACACAACGTATAGCAGCTGCAGTAGGCATAGGAAGGGGCATTCAGTTTTTGCACACAGGGATCATTCCTGGTATTTATTCAAATAATCTTAAAATAACAGACATTTTACTGGATCAGAATCTTGTTGCAAAAATTAGCAGTTACAACCTTCCTATATTAGAAGAAAGTATGGAACAGGTAAGAAGAAAGTTGTAGTTAATTGGGTTGTCAATTCGATTTCTCGAAGCAACCATTATGAATTGGTTTTCAGTTCTGCTCATCCTTGCAGGGTGGTCAAGGAGTTTCTTCAGGTGGATCCTTAACTTCCAGTGGTGGTTCAAGGTTTGCAATGAAAATTTTAAATGTCTTAAGTTACATACTAGAATAGTGAAACCCTTAAAAGAAGGTCTTCAAGCCAAATAAAACTTCTTCGAGTAGGCAGTCTGCAAACATAATAGGTCAAGAGGTTAATGACTTGTACATAACAGATAAAATTTATTAATTTTGATGATAATCTTAGTCCTTGTGCTTGTTGACAACTTGTCACCTCTTGCCACCTTCACGGAGAGGTCCTGAGCTACATCTAGTTACTATCACCTAAAGTACACCTACTAATCATATGTAGATTATTCCGTTAACATGTATGCAGTTACATGTAAACTGTAACCATTGTGCTATGTTGGTTGACAGGATGAAGCACGACGACAGGACCGATGTTCGCAACTTTGGAGTAATATTGCTGGAAATGATCAAAGGCAGACCAGTGAAGTCTGAGACTCAAGTGGAAGTTTTAGAAGATCAGGTAAAAGCACTCTGCTTTTTGTTATATTTTCTTCAAGCACTCTGTTGTCACTGAAATCAACAAAAGACATGGTTGTATCAGTTTTAGACGTTTCTCACTTTAAAATTTACTCTATCCTATGACATGGACCTGAACATCATTTAGGGAACCAGTTTAGTTAACATATTAGCAGCGTTAGCAGCAATATTGATAAGAACCTTGGACAGAAATATGTATAATGTTCTCACAAAGCTTATGACACCACCCCACTATGTATTTTGACCTTTCATGGAAGACTTAATACATGGCTAATTTCAACCGCAGCTGAACACTAGCTTAACCAATCCCTTCAACCAGTGCGTCTGGATTGTAAGACAGACTTTCAACAAATCAATCCACCATTGAGGTAATAAGAATAACCAGGGACCTCCTACTATCAAGATTCAAAATCCCCAACATAGTCTCCTCACACCAATCACCTTCCCTACTAGACCTCTTTCCCCTGAGTTACTTACACTATGGTCTTACCAGGCCTTTGATTAAACTTAGAATCAGACTTCATTACAAGGCCTTCAGGATGGAAAGAACTGCTTGGTTACTTATCAACTGTCAATATGATCTTCCTAACATCAATTATATTTAAAATAAAATAAAATGTCATAATGGCGGCGAAGGCACCATCAGAGGTTTGGTCTTCTTGGTAGATCTAAACCTCTATGCTTAGAAGATTGGTTTCAGACTTATTACAACTGAGAATTCAAATTTGTTTGGAAAATAATTGTTATTTTTCCCTTTACTAGAAATCGGTATTTGGTGTATTTATAGAACAGAAAATGTTCCTGCCGTGCATTATGAATTAGGGGGGGTTTGGGAAAGTTATACCACACCTAATCAATTTCATACATTCATTGACACCGTGCAGCTACAAGTGGCCCTTACAGCTGATGAAGCAGCTCGAAGAAGCATGGTTGATCCACTAGTTAGGCAGACATGCTTGGATCAGTCCTTGAAGACGCTGATGGAAATTTGTGTGAGATGTCTGTGTAAGGATCCAGCAGATAGACCTTCTATTGAGGATGTTCTTTGGAACTTGCAGTATGCTGAACAAGTTCAGGATGCATGGCTGGGAGGAGAATCCCAGAGCAGTGAGGGCTCTCCGGTTTCACCTTCAATTCCTTCACGCCTCACCTATTAGTGGTGACTTGCAGGTTCCTTAGCCATATATATATGTATATATATATATCTCCGACTGCAGACAGACGTCAGCTATGGATTAATGCAGAGGGAATGGCACTAGTAAAATAAAAGAAGATTCTGTCAACTGGAGTCTTTTTGTTATGCTAGCTGCTTCATCTCCATCCTGCTTAATGCCCCAAATCATGTTGCCCAAAAGCTTTCCCTTTCCTTTGTGATCCTTGAGAATCCACGCCATAGCTAGCTACACAAAGACAATTGATTGTTGTAGAGCACATCCTTCACATTGCTCATATTAAGGGAGTGTAAACAATGACTTTATAGGTTACTGAACCCATCAATTGAGATTAATTGGTTTCCAAATCCAACAGAAAAGGAGTGTAAAGAATCACTTTAATTTTGACCGTCTATATATACATCTTGTCACATTATTCTATTTATATATTTTTTATATAATTATTTTTGGTAATTGGGTATTTCATAAAACAAAGACAAATGGCAGTGCCAAACGAAACAGGCCGAGACCACGAAGGTCAATTGACAAGCAAACAAGGAGCACAAAATAAAACTAGAGCCAGGCAAGAAGCAAAACAGCTAGACACAGCCTGAGGACTGAGCAGCCGTAGTCGGAGGGCAAGGCAGGCCATCGCGAGACAAGATGAAAACCCGGGCGGTTGGAGGTCTATTGAACCATGCCTCAGTGCACAACCCTCTCTTAACTTGCGAAGCTACCCAATCCGCTGCTCGGTATTCGAAGGAAGCCCTCAGATCTTTGATCGCATGGAAAATAGGAAAATGAGCCACTTAACGCAAGATAGAACATCCTTTGCCGCAGAAAAGCAAATCTTCGAGTTCGTTTCCATAATTACCTTGAGAAACCCATTGTCCTTAGCCAAAGTCAGGCCATCCAGCAAAGCTTGACCCTCAGCTTGGTCAGCAGACATCGCCTGGAACAAACTAGCCTTACCACCAACCACCTCTCCATCATGGTTTCTAAGAACAACACCAGATGAAGCAACCTTTGACGCATGATCCCACGAACCATCACAATTTGCTTTAATGTAGCCTACAGGGGAGGCAACCAATTACGGGCAGTTGGTCTAGGCACATGCCCCTCAGAACTTGGGAAGGACACACCTTTCTCAGGCGAGCAAGTTGCAAGAAATTCAGAGGTATCCCAGCTTGCCAATCTGGCCACCACGTATGGAGTGGGGAGGCCAGAACAATGATGGTCATAAGTAAAAGAACACCGGGCTTTCCAAATGCTCCAACATACAAAGGAGGCATGAGATAAAATCCATTGTTTCTCCATGCTCGAGAAGACAGAACAACAGGAAATAGTCAAAATCCATCTATCCAACAAAGAGAAAGCTTGATCATCGGGCCTGAAGGATAAACTACTAGCATACCAAACTTTCCGAGTCAGGGGTATCTTTACCTCCAAATGGAAGGGAAAAGATCTCATTGGTCTCAACCACAGAAATAAGATTCTCAATGTCCACCAGATTCCAGGTCTTGTGCTCCCAATTTATTATATTTGCCACCATCCTGGGGCCGGAGGAAGGCACAGGAGCAATAGGACGGAGGTACCCATGATTAGATTGTGGAAGCCGTGAGTCTTCCCAAAGCCTTATAGAGTTGCCTCCCAAAATTTGCAATCTAGCATCACTTCGAATAACATCTCTTCCTTCAAGTAAACTATTCGATGCCCAAGAGTCTTTGCCACCCCTCAGCCTTAAGAAAATCACAATTCGGGAAAACAAACTTTTGAGAATCCTGACCCAGAGGGCCTGAGGATTATTAAGAATTCTCCAACATTGTTTCGGCAATAAGGCCTTATTAAACGAAACCAGATCTTGAAACCCAAGTCCACCCCAACTTTTCACCTCTCCCGAACCTGCCCACTTCTTCCAGGGAACCTTTCTTCTAGAGACATTATCACCCCACCAAAAGGAAGCCATGACCATATTGATCTCGTTGCATAGAGTAATTGGCAATTTGAAACAAGTGATTGGGTAAGTCGAGATCTCTGTGGCGACAACCTTTAATAACACTTCCTTCCCAGCAAGAGAGAGCTCCTTGTTGCTCCACCCATGAATGAGCTTCAAAATACGCTCTTTTATATAACCAAGGGCCTCCTTTTTTGAGCTGCTCCAAACCGACGGCAAACCCAAATACTTCCTCGGATTGTCCGCCTTCTTAATATTTAGCACTGAACACACACTTCTTTTGATATGGCCCGAAGAACATATTAGACTTGTCTAAATTAACGATCTGACCAGAAGCTGCACAATAGGCATCCAAAATGTGGGACAATCTACTGCAATTCTCAAGAGAGGCTTTGGTGAAGAGAAGGGTATCATCTGCGAAAAGCAGGTGAGAAAGAGTGGGGCCGCCATTGCATAATCTGATGCCATTGAGTCTGCCACTAGCACACTCTGAAGATATGAGGTGAGAGAGAACATCATTAACTAAGATAAAAAAGAGGCCCTTCTTCCCGTTCACTAAGATAAAGCAGGTAGGCTGATAACGGGTCTCCTTGGCGAAGACCCCTGGAGGGCTTGAAGAAGCGGCCATTCTTCCCATTCAAAACCACGGAAAAGCTAACTGAGGAGAGACATCCCATAATTAAGGACCCCTTCTAAGAAATCCCACTCGATGCGATCAAACACCTTGTTCATGTCCAACTTTATCCCCAATTAGTGGCTTTTCCCTTTCTTCTTCAGCTTTTATCTGTGAAAGGCTTCATGGGTGAATAAAATCAGACTTGCTATTGTTGGAAGCAAGATCGAGCTCACGAACTTGTGGAAGATGTGAGGACCAAGGGAGAGAGAGAGATGATAGCAATTTAGGCCGAATACCACTCTATAGGGTATGGGTTTCTCATCCTTTTAGGAGAGAGCTCAACATGTTTCTAAACTTACCAATCATGAATTAGTTGGAAGTGTTGGCCAAAGAAATAAAGGTGGTTCTTGTCACATTATTTATGTAGGGGCTTTTTTTCGGGCCCAACCATGGATTTTTTGGGCCTCAATAATTCTTAATTAATTAATTAATGTTTACATATAAGTTGAAATCTATGTCGATCAGCAGACAGCTAGAACTTTTGCACATGCCCTCACTCACTCACTCAATATTTCCCAAACTTCACCAACCATAATGTCTCTCTCTCTCTCAAACAAAGAAACAAAGATAGAGAGGCTTAGCACATTGAGCTTGCCAGCTATTTCACGAGACTAACATGCACTACTGCTAAAATTAATAAAGTATCTTATATTAATCAAAACCCTTTACCTTCCTATAGCTATATAGCTAGCTCGCCAACCAACTTGTTATATTAATCCTTACATTTCCATTCGCTCTTGATGGCTGATCAGCCAGTACAAGGAGATCATTGCATGTCGTAAAAATTAATATATGTTCATTTGTGTTGATGCCTAAAATTGATTCAACAGAAGATGAACTCTTCAAGATAAAGGTCGGGTAATTCTTCCGGACTAGGTTAGTGTGACAAACTAAGTCGTCCTCCAGAACTTGTAATACAAGATAGCCTCAATGGGTGACACCGGTGTGATGCCGACCAAGGGCCCTCCAATGCTTAAGTCAGTCGAGTGTTTGAGAGTATAATGGCACAATAGGTTCTAGTGCTTAGAATGGCATACTTTTCACGGAGGATGACCTTAGCCTTTTATATAATCCCAGACGACCTAATCCTTCTCGGAGTGGGACTATAGAGCAAACCAGCTCTCTTTGAACTAGGACTCCAGAACAACCTAACCCTCCTCGGACTAGGACTCCATTTAGGTTGGCGTCTTGGTGATCCCGAAACATCCCAACTTCTTTGGGACTAAAAGTCATTTGACTGAACACTACATAAATCAACCTCATGCGCACAGACCCCAACTCATGGACTAATGGGTCTGTAAGCCCACAAGTCATGGTGGAAAAATATATAGCGACCAGTCCCGAGCCCAGTCCTACCACTAACACCATAGTATAGCCTAACTCGACCACTAACACTGTGCTCTGGTCCAGCTCGGCCTAGAGGTATTTTAACTCACAAACAGAAGTCCCCCAAGTCCCCAGACAAGAAAGTTTTGTGTGGGGAGTTGCATTTTGATAATTTGGCCGAGCTGACAATATTAAATTGTATCATAATTTCTTTTTTTGGTAAGTCACATATCAGCATCATGAAGAGTCCCCAAGTCTCCATAAAAAAGTGTGGTAAAAGGACTTGGGCAGTAGTGAAGAAAGTAATAATTTGTCCTGCAAAGAAGAAACAGAACCTGATGTGCAAATCGAGTAATGGTATAGATGCCACGTATCATGGTGGTATTAGTGAAGGAAGCTCACTTGAGGTCGGCGAGTCTCCAGGTTGGACCTTTGCCAACCTAAGGCTAAGCTCGACATATCGTGAGGTCAGATCTCCACTAACATGAGGCTGAGTTTGGCAATTTGTGGTTGGTTTTCTTGCCAATCTGACCATGAGCTTGGCATGGTGAAGTGGGTTATTCGCCAACTTGACCATAAGCTTGGCAATTTGAGGTTGGTTCCTTGCCAACCTGACCACAAGCTTTTGCCTACCTGCCCATGAGCTTGGCATGGCGAGGTGGGTTCTTTGCCATCTTGACCATGAGCTTGGTGAGTTGAGGTTGGTTTTTCACCAACCTGACTATGAACTTGGCATGGAGAGGTGGGTTCTTTGCCAACCTAACCATGAGCTTGACATGGCGAGGTGGGTTCTTTGCCAACCTGACCATGAGCTTGGCATGACGAGTTGAGTTCTTCACCAACCTAACCCTAAGCTGGCATGGCGAGGTGGGTTCTTCGCCAACCTGACCATGAGCTTGGTATGGCGAGGTGGGCTCTTTGCCTACCTGACCATGAACTTGGCGAGTTGAGGTCGGCTCCTTGCCAACCTGAGCATGGGCTTGGCATGGCAAGGTGGGTTCTTTGCCAACCTGACCATGAGCTTGGTAAGCTAAGGTTGGCTCTTTGCCAACCTGAGCATGAGCTCGGAGCTTTTCGCCCATCAAAGCTTGATAAAAAAATATAGCTCGGACCTTTCGTCCATCTAAGCTTGGCTAAAATTGAGCTTAGAACCTTTCGTCCATATGAGCTTGATAAAAAATATAGGTCGGACTTTTAGTCTGTAGGAGCTTGGCCGAAATTGAGCTTAGACCTTTCGTCTATATAAGCTCGATAAAAATATAGCTCGAACTCTTCGTTCGGAGCTTGATAAAAAATGTAGCTCGGACCTTTCGTCCATCTGAGCTTGGCCAAAATTGAGCTTAGACCTTTCGTCTATATAAGCTCGATAAAAATATAGCTCGAACTCTTCGTTCGGAGCTTGATAAAAAATGTAGCTCGGACCTTTCGTCCATCTGAGCTTGGCCAAAATTGAGCTTAGACCTTTCGTCTATATAAGCTCGATAAAAATATAGCTCGAACTCTTCGTTCGGAGCTTGATAAAAAATGTAGCTCGGACCTTTCGTCCATCTGAGCTTGGCCAAAATTGAGCTTAGACCTTTTGTCCGTATGAGCTCGATAAAGAGTATAGCTTGGACCTTTCATTCATATGAGCTTGATAAAAAATATAGCTCGAACTTTTCGTCCGTATGAGCTTGGCTGAAATGAGCTTAGACCTTTTGTCTATATGAACTTGATAAAAATATAGCTCGGACTTTTTGTTCGGAGCTTGGTAAAAATGTAGCTTGGACCTTTCGTCCATTTGAGCTTGGCCAAAATTGAGTTTAGACCTTTCGTCCATATGAGCTCGATAAAGAATATAGCTCGGTCCTTTCGTCCATATGAGCTCGATAAAAAATATAGCTCGAACTTTTCGTCCATATGAGCTTGGCCGAAATTGAGATTAGGCCTTTCATCTATATGAGCTCGATAAAAGATATAGCTCGGACTCTTCTTCCGAAGCTTGATAAAAAATATAGCTCGGACCTTTCGTCCATCAGAGCTTGATAAAAATATAGCTTGGACCTTTCGTCCACCTGAGCTTGGCCAAAATTGAGCTTAGACCTTTCGTCCGTATGAGCTCGATAAAGAATATAGCTCAAACCTTTCGTCCACATGAAATTGATAACAATTGCAATTGACAAATCTATGGAGTTGGATTCCTTCCTGACTTGAATGTGGCACTTTGAGTTCCCTTATTAAGGCTTAGAGAGACAATACGTTGGAAAAGAAATCCAAAATTTATTCACTACCAAAAAGTTGAAAACAAACAAAAAGCGAGCTCGAACGCTGGCTGACTAAGTTGAAAAACTAAAAAACTACCTCATGAACTATCATAACATGATAGTTCCCATGAGCCACACCGAATGAAAAGAAATATATGAAAAATCTAAATCTCAAACTGATGATTTAACTCTGATAGCATGTAGATGATGATGAAATCACTGGTAATAGTTCTTTATATGCTTCCCATTCCAAAGATGAGGCAAATTTTCTCCCAGGAGATCCTTTAGTCAATAGGTGCCAGGGTGTACAATGTCCATGACACGGTGTAGGGGTCTTTTTATTCCAGCAGCATGACGAATGAGCTTGGACTGCCGAAAAAGAGAAACATGTGTGAAATTTCCCCATGCCCCAAGAGTGTTTTGAAAAGGTAGCTGAGCCTAAGGAAACACTTTGGTCTTCTTCACCATTGAAACCAACAGTCGCTTACAGATAAATTCTTAGGCTTGGCATGAGAAGCTTGTGGCATGGGAGCTGAGCATTCATGAGTTTAGCATGAGAGAGAGAAGGAGCTAAGATGGGAGAAGATGGAGGAATATGGAGGAATATGGCTCGAAATTACAAGGGTTTCAGGGATCAGAGATGCTGATTGCTCTCTAGATGTGTGTTTATGGAAAGAGAGGAAGAAGATGGAAGCATAGGTGGCTTTAGCATATTTCCAGTAGCTTGAAGAAAGCTTCATCAAGCTCCTGGGTGATTTGACAGAAGAGAAAATGGGAAGCAATGCAAGAACAAGGCTTGAAATCGAAGGGTTCCAAAGATGAGAGATGATGTTTGCTCTCTTTGGATATGGGTTTAGAGAAAGAGAGGGAGAAGATGGAAGAACAAAGCATGAAATTGAAGGATTCCAGAGGGGATGCTTGCCTTCGATCTGTTTGTTGTGTCTTTGCTGGGAAGAAAATGCTTCCTTTTATAGGCATTGGAAACCTTAATTTTGTCAAGCCTCCCTCCCCCTTTTCTTCACTTTCTTCCATTTAATCTTGTTTGGTGAAATTTCCCTAGCCTGAACCCATAAGCACGCAGCTTTTTGGAGTTCCAAGACCTCAGGCAGCTGGACTTCTCCATGTGGGTGAGGAGCCACCCACTTTTGTTTCTTGTCTTCTCACCAAAGCTTGAAGAGGAAAGAATGGGTAAGGGTGCTTAGTCAAAAAGGTGATCAGCACATGGGTTTGCTTGGTTTTGGTGGTTTGGTTGCGATATGGTTTTAACAGATATGCATGACGTTAGATATTTTATAAGGTGCTGGGCTGGGCTATTTTGTTTCCAGCGGTTTGTGAGTTCCCTTTGATTTCGTCAGACTGCTGGAAGCTTTGGCTGATGTGGGATTTTTTATGGGCTATGGCTATTGGATATTTTCTAAGATGTTTGGGTCTTTTCTTAAGGTGATGGCTTATTGGGTTTCCTTTCATGCATACCCATATGTTTGGACTCAAGGAATGAGCTTGAGTTTTGGTGCTCCCAAGTAGCCCAAAACTTCCACTCCTTGGACCATCAATGGGCCTTGTAAATACTCGTAACCATTCATACCACAACCCGCATAGCAAGCCCCAGGCATTCGCATGGCTTGGGCCCACTTAAGCTCGTAGCGTGGCATGTTACTTGAATAAGGATTTTCTACTTGGTGTTGTACTAGGCCAAAAATATATTTGGGCCCAGCCTTGGATTTTTTAGGCTTCAACACACGGTAAGGCCCTTTCTAAGTCGGTCCTTTGAGTGAACACTACATAAATCAACCTCATGCACTTGGTCCATAAGGCCACATAGGTCATAGGGGAAAAATATATAGCGACCAGGCTAGAGCCTAGCCCGACCACTAACACCGTAGTCTAGCCCAACTTGACCACTAACACCGTGCTCTGGCCCAACTCGACCACTCACACCGTTCTCTGTCCCAGCTAGACCACAAACACCGTGGTCTGGCCTAGCTCGACCACTAACATTGTGCTTTGGTGCAGCTCGGCCTAGAGGTATTTTACCTCACAAACAATTTAGAAGTTAAGCAATTAAAAGTCTAGTTCTAGGATCTAGGTCACTTTGCGCTGCAAGGAAGGCTACATGGGTTAGATAAGCTCTTGAACCTTTCCCAATCGTGAACCATAACCATCAGATCAACCACCTTAGCACCTATATATTCTGGCAGAGTTACGAAGCAAGTTTAGACGGAGTCCAGTCAAGCCTTAACCTAAATCATTGCTCATGTGATTCATATTTTACTGTACATGTTGGATTAAGGTGAAATTTAAATGCTTGACTAGATCATAAATTTTGGTTCTGTTTTTGTTTATTTATTAAATCTGGACGGAGTGGGATTTGTCCAAAACTGGAACCGATTTTTGATATGTTTTTCTTTACCAAATTTGAAAAAGGTGAAGTTATTTAACAGATCGATACTTTGAAAATGCATGACTTATTATTTCTTATGTGAAAATTGAAGGGGGTCCATTTTTAATTTTTACACATTGCCGCTTATGCGCGCTTTTTTTGTTTTTTGTTTTTATTTTTGTTTTTGTTTTTTTGTTGAGGTCCTTTCCTATTGGGAGGGGCAATAGTACTAAACTCATACATATTACACGGATGCTAAGACTCGAACCCAAAACCTTGCATGAGGGAGTAAATTGTCCAAGCCACTATACTAGTGAGTCCTTTGCGCATATCTTTGTTCCCAATCAAATTGACAAACTGTGCTCAAATTGTATAGCAGCAGATCTTTAGAAATTAAATCATAATGTTGATTTTATACATTGTGCATTTTGCATGAAGTGTGTGTATGGCTTTCTCAATAGCACCCATATATAAAAATGTGTACAAAGTAAAGAAAACTATTTCCTAGTCTTACGAAAATCTACACTTTTGGATTTGGAGGAGGGAGAAGCCATTTGGAACCCTGAATATAGCCAAGGTTGAGGAAAGGTTTGACTTGTTCCTCGTTCAGCTGTTTGGTGTATTTTACTCTCCCAACCATACTTGAACCTGGACCCGAACACTTGTGTTCTCCATAGAACACGGTGCTGAATATAACAACAAATACAAAAAAAATTGAAACTATTAATTAACTCTCAAAATCATTCAATTATATGAAATGCTTAATTAATTAGTGTGTTTTAATTTGTTTACCTGTCACGTTCAGGGCGGTTCTTGTTGTTCCAGCCGGCTGGGGTGATGACCTCGGACATGCTGGTGTAGGCAAAGACCACCCTAGGACTGATCCTCCAAGCCCTGCCCAAATACGTGCCATTTCCAGTCCCAGTTATGTTGCAGTGGACAAATGAGTATCCAGTATCCTCTGAAGCTGAGTCCCTTGCTTGTGCTGTTATCACTGTCATTTCATTATTCCCCAGCACATGTAACTCAGTGTTCTGCACTCGCTGCTCATGTGATACATATTTTACTGTACAGGGTGGATTAAGGTGAAATTTATTTGCTTGACTAGATCTTAAATTTTGGTTCAGTTTTTGTTTGTTTATTAAATCTGAACGGAGTGGGATTTGTCCACTTTAAAAGTATCAAGAGGGGCAATAGTACTAAACTCACACATACTATACGGATGCTAGGACTCGAACCCAGAACCTTGCATGAGGAAGTAAATTGTCCAAGCCACTATACTAGTGAGTCCTTTGCGCATATCTTTGTTCCCAATCAAATTGACAAACTGTGCTCAAATTGTATAGCAGCAGATCTTTAGAAATTAAATCATAATGTTGATTTTATACATTGTGCATTTTGCATGAAGTGTGTGTATGGCTTTCTCAATAGCACCCATATATAAAAATGTGTACAAAGTAAAGAAAACTATTTCCTAGTCTTACGAAAATCTACACTTTTGGATTTGGAGGAGGGAGAAGCCATTTGGAACCCTGAATATAGCCAAGGTTGAGGATTTGATTTTGTTCCTCATTCAGCTGTTTGGTGTATTTTACTCTCCCAACCATACTTGAACCTGGACCCGAACACTTGTATTCTCCATAAAACACAGTGCTGAATATAACAACAAATACAAAAAAAATTGAAACTATTAATTAACTCTCAAAATCATTCAATTATATGAAATGCTTAATTAATTAGTGTGTTTTAATTTGTTTACCTGTCACGTTCAGGGCGGTTCTTGTTGTTCCAGCCGGCTGGGGTGATGACCTCGGACATGCTGGTGTAGGCAAAGACCACCCTAGGACTGATCCTCCAAGCCCTGCCCAAATACGTGCCATTTCCAGTCCCAGTTATGTTGCAGTGGACAAATGAGTATCCAGTATCCTCTGAAGCTGAGTCCCTTGCTTGTGCTGTTATCACTGTCATTTCATTATTCCCCAGCACATGTAACTCAGTGTTCTGCACACCCATGAATTAACTACCCATCAAAACCATGACATAATAAATAGACAACAAACAACTGAGTTATAGTGAATAGTTAGTCGTATACATAACGTTTCTCACACAACATGTACGTGAAATTCACTATTACAAGAAGAGACTCGCATTTAGCGATTTGATTTGTAAAACATGTAGGGAGAGTTAACAAAAGTTCTTTTATAAGTTTTCCTTTTATTTAGGAATTATAGGGAGGGTTTGGGTGGCATTACCAAATAGAGAGACTTTCCACTTCCGAAGATGAAATCCACAGTGCCTTCAATAAAGCAGTCCTTGAAAAAATGATTGCCCTTGTCATCACAAAGTGTGTCCTGGAAACCAATTACCCTACAATTGAACAAGGCTGACTTGTTCCCCGACACCCTCAATGCCAATGCCTGTTCTCCCACTCTTTTCCCATCTGGCTTTGGCGAAGAGTTCTTCACACAACCACAAATCAATGTAAATTATAAGGAAACAAAAATATTAAAAGAAAGTTAATAAAAAAACATTATTTTGTGTGATGATAATATCACGTGGCACGAAACATTTCTCGCAAATGTGAGGCATTTACGTACCTTAATAATAAGGTTAGCTGCCACGAAGTAGTCGGATTCGGCAATCACTGTGGCACTGTCCACAGTTCCATACTTTTGGGCATTGCCACCAAAGATCAAAGTTGGCATATTTGTTGGAGAGCCATAAAATGTAACAAATGGTATATTCCGTGGAATTGTGATTTTCTCATTGTACTCTCCCCCTCCAATGTACACAATGACACGTTTGGTGTTTTCGGCTGGAATGCTATTAACGGCGTCAGTGATGGTCTTGAATTCTCCACTTCCATCTTTCATAACCTTGACGATGGTTTGACCAAGCTCAGCTGTTACAAGGGCAGGGTCAAGCTTGCCCTGCCGTTCTTTGTTTGGATTCACATTGTTATTGAACCATGTGTTGACTTGGGATTGGTCGGCTGGTACCGGTGCATCATCATCTGCCACGACTATAATGGCGTTGAGGAGAATTAATGTCACGGTTAGAGCTGCATGGACACCCAAGCATGTGTTTTTTCCAGCCATTTTTGTTGTTTATTTTTCTGGTTCTTGGTTTCGAGTTTTTGTATCGTATTAGGTGCTGTTGATTAGAATGGTGAATAGAAGGCTTTGATTTTATAGTCCACTATGCAAGAGTTGGTTAAGGCACAGTGCATGTTGAGAGGAATTAATCCTAAATTTGTGGGTTTTGGAGAGCCTCTTGCACATTTTGGTTTCTAATTCGGGGCATTGTGTATTAGTTGAATAACAGAAAACCACTACCTGTATCTAGCTCTACAGCTTAATTTGGGAAGGCAAAAGAGGACATAATTGTGGTATTATTAAGAGAGTTCACTTTGCCATCACATAAAATCCCAGTTATACCCTTGATTATTAAGGATAGTCACACATTCGCAACGGCGAAACCACCCTTAGACTAGGTTAGGCTCCACCTGTGTAGAAATATATAGAAAAATAGGGATTTAGCGCTAATATTAGGAAGTTCACCCCATTTAGTGAAAGCTCACCTCATTCTACAAAAAAATTAGTCCTCCCACACCTAATATAGCTCCTTTAGCGGGAAAAAAAAGGAGAGTAAAAGAGTTGACAATTATTCTTGTTGATAGGCTGACAATATTATATTATATAAGAGCATTTTTGCTCCCCACTTTTAACCTAGTGTGTATTTTCATCACCATTCCCAAGACTTGACGCATGTCTATGGGTAGTAGAACCATATAGTTTTTTGTTTTTTTTGTGCGTGCGTGTGTGATGATATTATGATGAGTAGGCAGATTGCAAACATAATAGGTCAAGAGTTTAATGACTTGTACATAACTGATAAATTTTATTACTTTTGATGATAATCTTAGTCCTTGTGCTTGTTGACACCTTGTCACCTCTTGCCACCTCCACGGAGAGGTCCTGAGCTACATCTAGATATTATCACCTAAAGCACACCTACTAATCTTATGTAGATTATTCCGTTAACATGTAAACTGTAACCATTGAGCTATGTTGGTTGACAGGATGAAGCACGATGACAGGACTGATGTTCGCAACTTTGGAGAAATATTGCTGGAAATGATCAAAGGCAGACTAGTGAAGTCTGAGACTCAAGTGGAAGTTCAAGAAGATCAGGTAAAGAACTCTGCTTTTTGTTGTATTTTCTTCATTAACAGAAATCGGTATTTGGTGTATTTATAGAACAGAAAATGTTCCTGCCCTGCATTATGAATTAAGGGGTTTGGGAAAGTTATACCACACCTAATAAATTTACATACATTCATTAACACCGTGCAGCTACAAATGGCCCTTACAGCTGATGAAGCAGCTCGGGGAAGCATGGTTGATCCACTAGTTAGGCAGACATGCTTGGATCAGTCCTTGAAGATGCTGATGGAAATTTGTGTGAGATGTCTGTGTAAGGATCCAGCAGATAGACCTTCTATTGAGGATGTTCTTTGGAACTTGCAGTGTGCTGAACAAGTTCAGGATGCATGGTTGGGAGGAGAATCCTAGAGCAGTGAGGGCTCTCCGGTTTCAACTTCAATTCCGTCACGCCTCACCTATTAGCGGTAAGTTGCTGGTTCTTTAGCCATTTATATATATATATATATATATTTTCCGACTGCAGACAGATTCACTACTACAAAAAGTGAAAAAAAACGACCAGAAAAAGACGACGGTAGAAGAAAAAACCGTCGTTGTATTTAAAAAGACGACGGTAACAAAAAACCGTCGTGGATAAGTGACTTAAACAACTAAAAACCGGAGGTACTGTTGAATATTTTTTT
>NW_007362500.1:152874-183865 GCF_000346735.1 Prunus mume
CCATTCTGGCCAAGGCAACCTCTTTATACTGAGATAAATTGTTAAAGTCCTCACCAGTCTGAGGCAGGAAAAGAACTTACTTGGGAGATATTCCTCACCCAAATTCACAATCGTTTGTTTGCAGAAATCAGTAACTTGGGACGCAAGTTATCCATTCCAAACTAAGTCTGCTAGAAATTTTGCTGGCAGTGGCACGCTCGCACACCAAAGAAAGCTGACTTGTTGACCAGTTTATGGTTCTCAAGGCAATGGGGAACTTTGCCCTTCCATCATAGGAGTAAACCAAGAACGGGTGAACATATTGTACGTAAAGATGACGCTTTTTATAAAAAAAAGTCGTCTATTGTACGTAAAGATGACGTTTTTTTTATAAAAAAAGGTCGTCTATTGTATGTAAAGATGATGTCTTTATAAACAATCCACGACGGTTTTCATAAAAAAATCGTCATCTTAACGTGCAATACACGACGGTTTTATTAAAAACAGTCGTCTTTCCTCCTATAATTAACAATCTTTACCTCTAAACAACGACGATTTTCTTTAAAACCCGTCGTCTTTACAGATAAACAACGACGGTGAAAAGCCGTCGTAGTTTGAAACCCAAATAGACGACAGTCGATTTCACGACGGTTTGAAAACTGAATACACGACGGTGAATTCCCGTCGTCTTTGGCCTTTTTTGTAGCAGTGACGTCAGCTATGGATTAATGTAGAGGGAATGGCACTAGTAAAATAAAAGAAGATTCTGTCAACAGGAGTCTTTTTGTTATGCTAGCTGCTTCATCTCCGTCCCAATCTTGTTGCCCAAAAGCTTTCCATTCCCTTTGTGATCCTTGAGAATCCACGCCATAGCTAGCTACACAAAGACAATTGATGGTTGTAGAGCACATCCTTCACATTGCTCATATTAAGGGAGTGTAAACAATGACTTTATAGGTTACTGAACCCATCAATTGAGATTTATTGGTTTCCAAATCCAACAGAAAAGGAGTGTAAAGAATCACTTTAATTTTGATCGTCTATATATACATCTTGTCACATTATTCTTTTTTGTTTTTTTGGTAACTGGATATTTCATAAAACAAAGCCAAAAGGCTGAGCCAAACAAAACAGGCCAAGACCACAAAGGTCAATCGACAAGCAAACAGGGAGCACAACCCCCTCTTAACTTGCGAAGCTACCCAATCCGCTGCTTGGTTTGCTTCCCTAGGGACCCAAGACCACTGGAGCGATTCAAAGGATGCCCTCAGATCTTTGATAGCATGGAAAATAGGGAACAGAGGCCACTTAACACAAGACAGAACATCCTTTTTGCCCTAGAAAAGCAAACCTTCGAGTCCGTTTCCATAATTACCTTGAGAAACCCGTTGTCCTTAGCCAAACTCAGGCCATCCAGCAGAGCTTGACCCTCAGCTTGGTCAGCAGACAGCGCCTGAAACAAATAAGCCTTACCACCAACCACCTCTCCGTCATGGTTTCTAAGAACAACACCAGAAGAAGAAACCTTCGACACATGATTCCACAAACCATCACAATTTGCTTTGATGTAGACTACAGGGGGAGGCAACCAATTACGGGTAGTTGGTCTAGTAGGCACATGCCCCTCAGAACTTGGGAAGGACACACCTTTCTCAGGCGAGCAAGTTGCAAGAAATTCAGAGGCATCCCGGCTCGCCGATCTGGCCACCACGTCTGGAGAGGGGAGGCCAGCACAATGTTGGTCATAAATAAAGGAACACCCGGCTTTCCAAATGCTCTAACATACAAAGGAGGCATGAGATAAAATCCACTGTTTTTCCAGGCTCGAGAAGACAGAACAACAGGAAATAGTCAAAATCCATCTATCCAACTAAGAGAAAGCTTGATCATCGGGCCTGAAGGATAAATTACTAGCACACCAAACTTTCTGAGCCCATGGGCATAAGAATAAAACTTGTTCCACAGATTCAGGAAAGTCATGGCATAAAGGGCAGAGAAGGGAGGGACTTAACTTCCCTTTGAACAAACTGGCAAAGGTAGGAACAATTCCATGGATAGCACGCCACATGAATAATTTGATCCTTGGGAGAGTTTTGCACTCCCAAATACACTTCCAGACTTGCTTATCCACCAGGTGAGAGGATTCGATCCTATTTGGCTGAGCACGCTTGATATTCCTAATGATCCAGTGGTAGCATGACTTGACTGAATACGAGCCATTTTTTGTGAAAGGCCAAATCAAGCGGTCAGGGGTATCTTTACTTCCAAATGGAAGGGAAAAGATCTCATTGGCCTCAACCACAGAAATCAGATTCTCAATGTCCACCAGATTCCAGGTCTTGTGCTAACAGTCTATTATATCTGCCACCATCCTGGGGCCAGAGGAAGGCACAGGAGCAATAGGACGGAGGTACCCATGATTAGATTGTGGAAGCCATGAGTCGTCCCACAGCCTTACAAAGTTGCCTCCCAAAATTTGCCATCTAGCACCACTTAGAATAACATCTCTTCTTTCAAGTAAACTATTCCATGCCCAAGAGGCTCCGTCACCCCTCTCAGCCTCAAGAAAATCACAATTCGGGAAATACAAACTTTCAAGAATCCTGACCCAGAGGCCCTGAGGATTATTAAGAATTCTCTAACATTGTTTCGCCAATAAGGCCTTATTGAACGAAACCAGATCTCGAAACCCAAGTCCACCACAACTTTTCGCTTCTCCTAAACCTGCCCACTTCTTCCACCAAAAGGAAGCCATGACCATATTGATTTCGTTGAATAGAGTAATTGGCAATTTGAAACAAGTCATTGGGTAAGCTGGGATGGCTATGGCGACAGCCTTTAATAACACTTCCTTCCCAGCAAGAGAGAGCTCCTTGTTGCTCCACCCGTGAGTGAGCTTCAAAGTACGCTCTTTTATAAAACCAAGGGCCTCCTTTTTTGAGCTGTCCCAAACTGACGGAAAACCTAAATACTTCCCCGGATTGTCCGCCTCCTTAATATTTAGCATTGAACACACTTCTTTTGATATGGCCCGAGGTATTTGGATTGAAAAACATATTAGACTTGTCTAAATTAACGAGTTTACTAGAAGCTGCACAGTAGGCATCCAACATGTGGGACAATCTACTGCAATTCTCAAGAGAGGCTTTGGTGAAGAGAAGGGTATCATATATGCGAAAAGCAGGTGAGAAAGAGTGGGGCCACCGTTGCATAATCTGATGCCATTGAGTCCGCCACTAGCACACTCTGAAGATATGAGGTGAGAGAGAGCATCATTAACTAAAATAAATAGGTTGGCCGATAACGGGTCTCCTTGGAGAAGACCCTTGGAGGGCTTGAAGAAGCGGCCATTCTTCTCGTTCAAAACCACGGAAAAGCTAACTAAAGAGAGACATCCCATAATTAAGGAGGTCCATTTTCTACAAGACCCCATTTTCAACATAACCCCTTCTAAGAAATCCCACTCGATGCGATCAAACGCCTTGTTCATGTCCAGCTTTATCCCCAATTGGTGGTTTTTCTCTTTCTTCTTCAGCTTTAATCTGTGAAAGGCTTGATGGACGATTAAAACATTGTCTTGGATCTGTCTATTTGCCACAAAGGCGTTCTGGAAGGGCGTTACAACCTCAGGCAAGATAAGATTCAAGCGATTAGCCAGAACTTTCAAGATGATTTTGTAAGAAAAATTACGCAGACTGATTGGCCTGAATTGGCCTACAGACTTAGGGTTCGGGACTTTTGGGACGAGCACAATGTGAGTTTTGTTTAGCTGGCTAAGCATTTTTTCGCAGCCTTGGAACTCATTCGTTGTAGCAAAGATTACCTCATTTATGATGGGCCAAAATTTCTGGTAAAACATACCAGAAAACCGATATGACCCAGGGGCCTTAGAAGAGCCCATTTGGAAGGCTGCTTCCTTCACCTCTTCCTTCGAAATTGGACGAACTAAATGCTGCTCTTGATTGTTGATTGTTGATTGTTGTTTCCAATGCTGCTCTTCAATTTTCCATAAATCATCAATGCTTTTCGAGATACCCTCAGCCTTAATTAAGTACCAAGGTTGGTCAATATTACCCTACATTTCCTCAAGTCTCTTTGATAGAGTCAAGAGCTGCTCTTTCCTGCTACCATACTTAGTTTTACTCCACAACTTGAGATTCCTCCGACATTTGTCCAATTTAGCCACCCAGGTGGTAGCTGGACCACCAGGCACCATCTTCTGCCATCCAAAGTTGATGATTTGGTGGCACTCTTTGTCGTCGATCCAGTAGGACTCAAAGGAAAACGGCTTAGGACCCAAAACTTGCTTAGGAGACAAAAGCACGGAGATGGGGCAATGATCAGAGCCCATATGGATCCCGCGGCCGACACTTGACTCGGGCCAATTTTTTAGCCAAGCTTCACTAACCAAGTCACAGTCCAACCTTTCTTGAATGAAAACCTCTCCATATCTAATACGGCACCAAGTGAAGTTTTGCCCTTTAAACCCAAGATCCCAAAGCGCATTGTCCTCCATGAACTGGAGAAGAAATCTCTGTCTGTTGGGATTACTTGGTGCCCCCACCATGCTTTTCATGGTGCCAGAGAAAGTCTTTGAAGTCACCAATGCAGAGCCATGGAGTGCCATCCTTCCAGTCCATTCCCTTCAAGGAATTCCAAAAATCACACCTTCTCCCTATCTCAGGGGGGCCATAAAACCAAGACCCTTGAAAATGAAAGCCATCCTTTGGATAGACAACAACAGAATCAGTATAGTTTCTGCAGCTCCCCAAGATTTGTATCTCTACCTCATGATGCCACCACAGCCCCAAACCTCCTGCAAAGCCCATGGGTTCACATAATAACTAGAATTGTAACCCAAAATCTTCCTTAACTTTTACATTCTACAATCTCCCAATCGAGTTTCAGATAAAAAGACTATAGAGGGGCGTTCCTTCTGAATGAGCTCAGTGAGACTTGAATTGTCTGGGGTTGCCTCAACCCCTGACAGTTCCAAGCGATTAGACTCATTAAGGCCTTGCAGCTATTGCAGGCCAGCCGCCACCGCCTGAGACCCCAGAGATCCCATTCTGCTCATTGCATTCATTCCCGGACAACAATCCCATAACCAAAGGTCCCTCATTGATTCGCACCTCCGTGAGGTTTGCCTCAGCCATGATAGGTGGACTACTTCTGACATGGCTAGTCCTTCCTCCTCAGCTACGTCTGCCTCTGCCATGCCCAACTCCACGCCTTGGTGATCTGGCTATGCTTGCCTCATGCTTCCCTCCTTTACTGACAGCAACCTCCTTCAATTTTAGAAGTTTACCTAGTCTTGGGATGTCATGAGTTGTGGGGAGATCACAGTCTGCATGGCGTTTCATCTTCGTCAAATTACCTTATTGCTCCTCTATTCTGGCCCCATGGTGGCCTGGTTGCTGATTAGTTTCATGAGACCAAATATTTTTGACTGGTGGCGGGTTGCATAAAGCTGTGGTGCCGTATAGTCTAGCCTTTTGGTGTAGAGTTAGCGGATACTTTCCCAGGCAGCAGATACTTAAGCAGTTTACATGTGGGCTAACTTCCGATTCTTCAATTCTGGCTTGTGGGTTTAATGCTTACTGGTCCACAACTGGTTTGCCCAATAGACGGGTGGTCCTTTGGCCCAACAAAGCCTTCAATTTGATTCCAACTTCTAGGCCCAACAAAGACCTCAGGATTAGGGTCGCCATTCCTTGTTCCCATCCTCAGCCAATTTTGAATTTCAATGGCCTTTAGAGTCGGCCTACTATTAGATGAGCTGGCCTCGACAGAAGATGAGGACTGAGACCCCCATCTGTCTTGAACGTTTGTCTAAATGCTAGCACGCGTACCAAACTGATGTGGGATCATGGATCTGTCTTGCTCAGGGGTTTTCGTTACCTTCTCCACGACTTGTATGCTCTGCCCATCCCTGTTCACGCATCTCTGGATCCCCTGTCCATCTTATTCCCTGTCCATCTCACTCGCTTGGTTCCCACGCGCCAGCGTACTTAGATTCGAGTGGTAATTCCGACCAATATTCTCCCCAACCCCTCTCCGAAGGCTTGCCCTGAAAGCTTTAGCCTGTAGATCCGTTGTGAAGATACCGAATCCCCTATGAGGAAATCTGCATAAATATGAGGAATGCCCTAACTTGCCACAGTGATAACAATAATCTGCAAGGCGCTCATACCTAATTTCTGCCCGTAACTCCGTTTTGTTCCGTCGTGGTATCCAGAAGCCCTCCACCAAAGGTTTTCTAGCATCCAGTTCAACTTTGAGCCTCAGAAATCCGAGGCGTTTGGTTTGGGTCATCCACTTCCACCACTCTGCCAAGAGAGGCACCAATTCTCCGAGCGTTTGTTTCATTCATATTTTCCAGAGGGATCTTTGAAACTTGGACCCAGTAGGTGATAGAGTGCCTATTAACTTCCTCAATGGCCATCTCTTCCTAACAATGGTGAATGCTGAGGGCGTACCCCATAACAGCCCAAGGGCCTCCCTCTATTATCCTCCTAGCCATCTCCTCCGATTCTACTGTGATAGCCAGCAAGTTGTCCTTCACTACAGAGATTTTAGCCTTGCCCATCTGCTTCCAAGATTTCCTCAAAATCCCCTTGGTTGCACCATGGTTAGGGAGTTTGTCAGCCATAAGGACACCACTGAGAGGGATTCCGTTATGAACCTCGCCCAGCCCAAGATTGTCTTCAAGCTGTATAACAAGTTGTGTTGCATCATCTTCCATGGTGGATAATGTACAGGCCCCTTCTCTGGTGAGAAGCTTTGAAAGGCACTAGAGAAGGAGTTGGAAAAGATTCAGCGTTTGATTACTTAAGGAAAGGAATGAGCTTTGGGGAAACTAAGCTCTACAAAGATTGGAAGGCAAAGGAGAAGGGAGATGGGAGAAAGGTTCTACCTTTGCTTACTAACGGGGAGGGCCAGGCTTTGGGTATTCAAAACTCATAAAACTAGAATAAGATCAGACTTGCTATTGTTAGCAGCAAGATCGAGCTCACAAATTTGTTGAAGATGTGAGGACCAAGGGAGAGAGAGAGATGATAGCAATTTAGGCCGAATACCACTCTGTAGGGTATGGGTTTCTCATCCTTAGGAGAGAGCTCAACATGTTTCTAAACTTACCAATCAGGAATTAGTTGGAAGTGTTGGCCAAAGAAATAAAGGTGGCTCTTGTCACATTATTCTTAATTAATTAATTAATGTTTACATATATAAGTTGAAATCTATGTAGATCAGCAGATAGCTAGAACTTTTGCACGTGCCCATCACACACTCCATGCAGTAGACTCATTCACTCACTCACTCAATATTTCCCCAACTTCAACAACCATAACGTCTCTCTCTCTCTCTCTCTCTCTCTCTCTCTCTCTCTCAAACAAAGAAACAAAGAAACAAAGAAAGAGAGGCTTAGCACATTGAGCTTGCCAACTATTTCACAAGACTAACGTGCACTACAGCCAACTTATTATATTAATCCTTACATTTCCATTTGCTCTTGATGGCTGATCAGCCAATACAAGGAGATCATTGCACGTCGTAAAAATTAATATATGATCATTTAGAAGTTAAGCAATTAAAAGTCTAGTTCTAGGATCTAGGTCACTTTGCGTTGCAAGGAAGGCTGCATGGGTTAGATAAGCTCTTGAACCTTTTCTAATCGTGAACCATAACTGTCAGATCAGCCACCTTAGCACTTATATAGTCTGGCAGAGTTATGAAGCAAGTTTAGATGGAGTTCAGTCAAGCCTTAACCTAATCGTTGCTCATGTGATTCATATTTTATTGTACAGGGTGGATTAAGGTGAAATTTAAATGCTTGACTAGATCATAAATTTTGGTTCTGTTTTTGTTTATTTATAAAATCTGGACGGAGTGGGATTTGTCCAAAACTGGAACCGATTTTTTATATGTTTTTTCTCTAGCAAATTTGAAAAAGGTGGAAGTTATTTAAGGGATCGATACTTTGAAAATGCATGACTTATTATTTCTTATATGAAAATTGAAGGGGGTCCATTTTTAATTTTTGCACATTGTCGCTTATGCGCGCTTTTTTTTTTTTTTTTTTTTTTTTTTGAGGCCCTTTCCTATTGAGAGGGGCAATAGTACTAAACTCACACATACTATACGGATGCTAGGACTCGAACCCAGAACCTTGCATGAGGAAGTAAATTGTCCAAGCCACTATACTAGTGAGTCCTTTGCGCATATCTTTGTTCCCAATCAAATTGACAAACTGTGCTCAAATTGTATAGCAGCAGATCTTTAGAAATTAAATCATAATATTGATTTTATACATTGTGCATTTTGCATGAGGTGTGCGTGTGGCTTTCTCAATAGCACCCATATACAAACATGTGCACAAAGTTAAGAAAACTATTTCCTAGTCTTAAAAAAATCTACACTTTTGGATTTGGAGGAGGGAGAAGCCATTTGGAACCCTGAATATAGCCAAGGTTGAGGAAAGGTTTGACTTGTTCCTCGTTCAGCTGTTTGGTGTATTTTACTCTCCCAACCATACTTGAACCTGGACCCAAACACTTGTGTTCTCCATAGAACACGGTGCTTAATATAACAATAAATACAAAAAAAATTGAAACTATTAATTAACTCTCAAAACCATTCAATTATATGAAATGCTTAATTATTTAGTGTGTTTTAATTTGTTTACCTGTCACGTTCAGGGCGGTTCTTGTTGTTCCAGCCGGCTGGGGTGATGACCTCAGACATGCTGGTGTAGGCAAAGACCACCCTAGGACTGATCCTCCAAGCCCTGCCCAAATACGTGCCATTTCCAGTCCCAGTTATGTTGCAGTGGACAAATGAGTATCCAGTATCCTCTGAAGCTGAGTCCCTTGCTTGTGCTGTTATCACTGTCATTTCATTATTCCCCAGCACATGTAACTCAGTGTTCTGCACACCCATGAATTAACTACCCATCAAAACCATGACATAATACATAGACAACAAACAACTGAGTTATAGTGAAGAGTTAGTCGTATACATAACGTTTCTCACACAACATGTACGTGAAATTCACTATTACAAGAAGAGACTCACATTTAGCGATTTGATTTGTAAAACATGTTGGGAGAGTTAACAAAAGTTCCTTCATAAGTTTTCCTTTTATTTAGGAATTATAAGGAGAGTTTGGGTGGCATTACCAAATAGAGAGACTTTCCACTTCCGAAGATGAAATCCACAGTGCCTTCAATAAAGCAGTCCTTGAAAAAATGATTGCCCTTGTCATCACAAAATGTGTCTTGGAAACCAATTAGCCTGCAATTGAACAAGGCTGACTTGTTCCCCGACACCCTCAATGCCAATGCCTGTTCTCCCACTCTTTTCCCATCTGGCTTTGGCGACGAGTTCTTCACACAACCACAAATCAACGTAAATTATAAGGTAACAAAAATATTAAAAGAAAGTTCATAAAAAAAAACATTATTTTGTGTGATGGTAATATCACGTGACACGAAACATTTCTCGCAAAAGTGAGACATTTACGTACCTTAATAATAAGGTTAGCTGCCACGAAGTAGTCGGATTCGGCAATCACTGTGGCACTGTCCACAGTTCCATACTTTTGGGCATTGCCACCAAAGATCAAAGTTGGCATATTTGTTGGAGAGCCATAAAATGTAACAAATGGTTTGTTCCGTGGAATTGTGATTTTCTCTTCGTACTCTCCCCCTCCAATGTACACAATGACACGTTTGGTGTTGCCAGCCGGAATGCTATTAATGGCGTCAGTAATAGTCTTGAATTGTCCACTTCCATCTTTCATGACCTTGATGATTTGGTTTGACCAAGCTCAGCTGTTACAAGGGCAGGGTCAAGCTTGCCCTGCCGTTCTTTGTGTGGATTCACGTTATTATTGAACCACGTGTTGACTTGGGACTGGTCGGCTGGTACCGGTGCATCATCATCTGCCACGACTCTAATGGCATTGAGGAGAATTAATGTCACGGTTAGAGCTGCATGGACACCCAAGCATGTGTTTTTCCCAGCCATTTTTATTGTTTATTTTTCTGGTTCTTGGTTTCGAGTTTTTGTATCGTATTGGGTGCTGTTGATTAGAATGGTGAATTGAAGGCTTTGATTTTATAGTCCACTATGCAAGAGTTGGTTAAGGCACAGTGCATGTTGAGAGGAATTAATCCTAAATTTGTGGGTTTTGGAGAGCCTCTTGCACATTTTGGTTTCTAATTCGGGGCTTATGCTCATTGAGATTTCAGTTACGCATTGTGTATTAGTTGAATAACAGAAAACCACTACCTGTATCTAGCTCTACAGCTTAATTTGGGAAGGCAAAAGAGGACATGATTGTGGTATTATTAAGAGAGTTCACTTTGCCATCACATAAAATCCCAATTATACCCTTGATTATTAAGGATAGTCACACATTCGCAATGGCGAAACCACCTTTAGACTAGGTTAGGCTCCACCCGTGTAGAAATGTATAGAAAAATAGGGATTTAGCGCTAATTTTAGGAAGTTCACCCCATTTAGTGAAAGCTCACCTCATTCTACAAAAAAATTAGTCCTCCCACACCTAATATAGCTCCTTTAGCGGGAAAAAAAAGGAGAGTAAAAGAGTTGACAATTAATCTTGTTGATAGGTCGACAATATTATATTATATAAGAGCATTTTTGCTCACCATTTTTAACGTAGTGTGTATTTTCTTCACCATTCCCAAGACTTGACGCATGTCTATGGGTAGTAGAACCATATAGTTTTTTGTTTTTGTTTTTTGTGTGCGTGCGTGTGTGATGATATTATGATGAGTAGGCAGTCTGCAAACATAATAGGTCAAGAGGTTAATGACTTGTACATAACTGATAAATTTTATTACTTTTGATGATAATCTTAGTCCTTGTGCTTGTTGACACCTTGTCACCTCTGGCCACCTTCACGGAGAGGTCCTGAGCTACATCTAGATATTATCACCTAAAGTACACCTACTAATCTTATGTACATTATTCCGTTAACATGTAAACTGTAACCATTGTGCTATGTTGGTTGACAGGATGAAGCACGACGACAGGACCGATGTTCGCAACTTTGGAGAAATATTGCTGGATCAAAGGCAGACTAGTGAAGTCTGAGACTCAAGTGGAAGTTCAAGAAGATCAGGTAAAAGAACTCTGCTTTTTGTTATATTTTCTTCATTAACAGAAATCGGTATTTGGTGTATTTATAGAACAGAAAATGTTCCTGCCCTGCATTATGAATTAGGGGGTTTGGGAAAGTTATACCACACCTAATAAATTTACAAACATTCATTAACAGCGTGCAGCTACAAATGGCCCTTACAGCTGATGAAGCAGCTCGAGGAAGCATGGTTGATCCACTAGTTAGGCAGACATGCTTGGATCAGTCCTTGAAGATGCTGATGGAAATTTGTGTGAGATGTCTGTGTAAGGATCCAGCAGATAGACCTTCTATTGAGGATGTTCTTTGGAACTTGCAGTATGCTGAACAAGTTTAGGATGCATGGCTGGGAGGAGAATCCCAGAGCAGTGAGGACTCTCCGGTTTCAACTTCAATTCCGTCACGCCTCACCTATTAGCGGTGAGTTGCTGGTTATTTAGCCATATATATATATATATATATATATTTTCCGACTGCAGACAGACGTCAGCTATGGATTAATGCAGAGCGAATGGCAGTAGTAAAATAAAAGAAGATTCTGTCAACAGGAGTCTTTTTGTCATGCTAGCTGCTCCATCTCCATCCCAATCTTGTTGCCTAAAAGCTTTCCATTTCCTTTGTGATCCTTGAGAATCCACGCCATAGCTAGCTACACAAAGACAATTGATGGTTGTAGAGCACATCCTTCGCATTGCTCATATTAAGGGAGTGTAAACAATGACTTTACTGAACCATCAATTGAGATTTATTGGTTTCCAAATCCAACAGAAAAGGAGTGTAAAGAATCACTTCAATTTTGATATTGCCACATTATTCTTAATTAATTAATTAATGTTTACATATGAGTTGAAATCTATGTAGATCAGCAGATAGCTAGAACTTTCTATTGTTGAAAATGACTCCCAGATGTTTTCTGTAATACATGGCAGCATGGTTTGTATTGCCAATAAGCAGGCTTATTTTGCCTCCTCCTTTCCGACCTCACTTCCCCAGAACAATCCTAGATTCAAGTTACTCTACTGCACTCCAAGTGAAGTTATCCCGTATTCCCGATTTTCCTGATTCGTATGTCATTAGTGCAATTGTTCAATACAGAAATCAAGTATTTCAAGTTTTAATTAAGGTAACGAATTCTACGAGATATACAAATCGATTTACAAGCACGTATACTACTAGGGGAAGGTAATTAATGGGTTGCAAGATTGCATATATATATATATATATATATGTAGCAGGATTGCATATATATGGTAGGCATGTAAATGTGAGTGAGTTTTTTTTAGGCTTATTTATTGTAGTACCCCCTGAAACTTTGGTCAAATCTCACTTTACCCTCCGAAAGTTAAAATCGCCCACTTAACCCCCTTGACCAAGGTTTGGTGTTCCAATTTGCCCTCTACCGTTATCTCCATTAATAACTCTGTCAATTTTGATGACATGACATGAGTCTTTTTACCATTAGTGATGATGTGTGAGATGTAGGCCCCACTTTTTCTACTTAAGTAGACTAAAATATTAATAATTAAAATTAAAATTAAAAAATTAAAAAATGTAATTACTTGTTAATATTTAAAAATATAAAAAATGGAAAAAAATTAATATTAAAAAAATCTATTCTTCTCCATCTCTCTCCCTTAGTCGTCCCCTCCCCTTCCCCTAACTTCACATCATCAGACCACAACCACCACCCAACCCAGCAACAAACCCTTACCACCCTCCCACCACACAACTTCTCAAGACACCCCCACCTCTCTCTGTTCCTCTCTTCTCCCAAGCCCAGCCCCAACATCCACAGTCACCCACCCCACCCCACCCCACCACGACCTCCCTCTTCCCTTACAAGTATGCCAGCATACTAGAGAAGCAATGCTCAGCACAAAACAACAGTCCATATGTAAAGCCTACACCAACTCCTTTTGCAAATCCACCTTTTTACCCGGTTTGAGGCCTTATTAAGTGAATCTGAGCATGCTTCAATGGCTTTGTCCTCTACCCCAAATGAGCACACAATACGAATCTGCGAAATAGCTTGGTCCATGCAAATGTGAGAGAAAAATAAAAGGATGCATTGGTGGCCAGATTCATAAAAGGATGCATTGGTAAAAAGACTAAAACAGTTATGCCACATCATCAAAATTGACGAAGTTATTAATGGAGATAACAGTAGGGGCCAAACTGGAACACCAAACCTTGGTCAATGGGGTTAAGCGGGCCATTTTAACTTTCAAGAGATAAAGTGAGATTTGATCAAACTTTCAAGGGGTACTACAGTAAATAAGCATTTTTTAGATAAAGAATGTGTAAATTGTTACCATCTTTTCCAACAAAAGTAAAAAAAAAAACAAAAAGTGAGTTGTAACAATATACTTCTGCTTTGTCTTAATTTCAGTGTTAATAAAGGTGAAGAGGTATGCATGACATGACATGTAACACACCCACCCACACCAATGCACTTTGAGGTTTTATGCATCCCACACGCCACGGGCAGTACAAATCTTGTGCCTTTCCCTCCATCATCACAACCTTCTACAACTTCCATACATACGACTATTATTATTATTATTTTACAACTTGGACTTAAAACTAACACCATTATTTATTAATATATAATATAATTAGCTAATTAATTAAGCCAGTAGGCCCTGCCCTTTGCTTTTGCACGTGCCCCTCACACACTCCATGCAGTAGACTCATTTCACTCACTCACTCACTCAATATTTCCCCAACTTCACCAACCATAACGTCTCTCTCTCTCTCTCTCTCTCTCTAAAACAAAGAAACAAAGAAAGAAAGAAAGAGAGGCTTAACACATTGAGCTTGCCAACTATTTCACGAGACTAACGTGCACTACTGCTAAAATTAATAAAGTCTCTAATATTAATCAAAACCCTTTACCTTCCTATAGCTATAGCTATATAGCTAGCTAGCCAGCCAACTTGTTAAATTAATCCTTACATTTCCATTCGCTCTTTATGGCTGATCAGCCAGTACAAGGAGATCATTACACGTCCGAAAGCAGAAGAAAGGGCACATCTGGGGGCGCTGGAAGGCCTACTTCTAACACGGAGGCGGCGGCAACGACAACCAATACTAGTACAAACAGTACAGTAGTAGTAGGTGGTGCAGCTCCATGTGGAGCCTGCAAGTTTCTGAGGAGGAAGTGCATTAGTGGGTGCATATTTGCACCCCATTTTGGTTCAGACCAAGGAGCTGCACGCTTTGCAGCGGTGCACAAGGTGTTTGGGGCAAGTAATGTGTCAAAGCTTTTGTTGCACATTCCCTTGAACCGCCGCCAAGATGCCGTCGTCACCATTTCTTATGAGGCTCAAGCTAGGCTCGCTGATCCCGTCTATGGTTGTGTCTCAACCATTCTTGCTTTGCAACAACAGGTTTCATCATATATATATTAACCATATTACTAATTAATTACTTAATTAATCATCAAAACACACACACACACACACACATTTACATACCTATATATGTTCTCTCTCTCCGATCTATTATTGCCTTCATGGAAATTATTGGTCAATTAATGTCATGAGATAAGAGATGATGTTGCAAGCACAATCCAGGCTTGATAAATTTACTTCTTTTTCTTACAAAACTTTCCATAGGGGGTTTTGACAATATTTCAACATTGATAGCCACCAAACATTATCAATTGCTCCCTCTACTAGCAGTTTCTATAGGGTCCTGAGTTCAAATTTCGCGGACTACGAATGTTCAATAAAACAAAAAAACTTCAAAAAATAATAAATAAAAATGGAAAACTGCAAGCTCTCTCACCTTTTGTTCATAAGATGGCATCATTGTTCACATATATAATTGAAGCTCCATGACCAATATTAAAGGACAGTTACAATATCTATTAATTAATTAGTTTACTGTCGTGGCATTAATGTCCAGGTTGCATCTTTGCAAGCCGAGCTTGCAATGGTGCAAACTCAGCTGATAAACAGTAGATTTGCATTTGCAAATGCCCTTCAGATCAGCTCCCAGCAGCGGCAGCAGCAGCAGCAACAGCAACAACATGAGCAGCAGCAGAACATGGCTTTGATGTTGCAGCCTGCCTACTCCAACAACTCCTCTGCTTCCACTAATCTCATCAACATGTGCAGCTTCACCTCTAATTTTGACCTTGCAGCCAAGACTGCGCCATCTTCACAAAGCTTGGACCCTCTTCAGCTTTCAAGGCCATCCCAAGACGATGAAGATGACGAGGAAGAGAGTCAAGTTCCCCTCATGTTCGCCCATGATCGATACACTTGAATAATAAGATAATAACTCAATGCATCTCGTGTTTCTTTCCTTAATATTTCTCTCTTTACAATTGCTTGTATGTAGCTTCTCTATCCATGATCATTATCATAAAACTATACTTCTTTTCTTCTCCCCAATCTATAATATATGTTTACATTACCTCCTATCCTAACTTGTCGTCCTTCTGCTAGGGCAAATATATAGTCAAATGATTGTAGGTCAATCATACATGCAGAGAGATTAACGTGGCTAAATATATTGTTCCTAACTTTCTTATTTGCATTACTGAGGTGAGTTTTACCTCAAAAACAGTCACTGGAACTCATTAACCAAAATATCACGTCTTACTTAGGAGTTGGGGTAGCTGCAATCGTTGGGATAGCATTCCTCCAGGTTTGGGCCACTTCGCTTTCAGTTCCTGAATGGGCCTGCTAGGCCCAGAACTTGCCTTCGGCGCCACCAACCTTTTTTCTTTTTTCTTTTTTCTTCTTAAGAGATGAAGGATGACAAAGTTATTCTTGCACAAAAGTTAATATAAGGGATTATTGAGCAAATAAATTGGATTCAACAATCAAAACATCCATTATGAATTTAGTATCCAAACAATTTACATCAACAGCAGCATTAGACAAAGCTAACCGAAACTTGAAGCAACACGGAATTGGCCCTAAGCTGAAGAGAGAATTTAGAAACACCAAAACCAGCCCTGGTCTGCACAGAAACTTTAAGCTATAGTAGATGAGATGCATGATCACTCTCGTTCGGTGTAGGTGTGAGTAAAAAACCGGTTTCTAAACTCTAAACACTGAATCCTAGCTAGAGCTGGTACAAAGCTTTGATAGAAGGAATGTGATATTGCACAAAGTTGAACCACCAAAAGACTCGATACCATAGAGCTATTGTGTTGAGTTGCGGCTCCTATTAACCTTGGCCAATTGACCTTAACGTAGGAAAAATAATAAGACAGGAAGAGGAAAAAACAAGAGGAATCATTTATAAAAGCAGAAAAAGAAACACATGAACACTGGCCCACCGTTAACTTTGCAAAATTTGCATCTGCATCCGATTCCGAATAGCAAATTGCAAGTTAAACCGATTACAGATTTCAGTAAAAGTATTAGGTATAAGTTAACAAACTTATGGTGCTATTTTCTTCTCCTTGTTCTCTTTCCCCTTTTCATTTTTACCACTTATTGCACAATCCTGAATGTGCCCTCAACTGCTCCTTTCCCTCCTACATATCCTACAAAGACAGAATTCAAGCTACAGGACTACTTAGTCTAGAGGCAAAAAACTACAATTAAGTCTGCTCTGAGGGCAAAATTCCAAGACAACAAGAGCTCCCACAAAAGCACTGCAACCCCTTAGACCTTTCCCTAATTTCACCATAGCTAAAAGTAAGCTCTTCATCTTCTTTTATGTCTTTTGAAGCAAAAAAGCAAAGGCGTGGGAGTAAAGCACCTGAGCTTCTCACCAGTGCTGTGGATAGATTACCACCATCACACGAATGGTTGATGAACCTTGATACATTTCCAACTCTTGTCGCATCAATATTGTATCTTAGACATGCCTTTCTGGATGGCATATGCTCCCTCACTACCAAAAGAGCAGGGGAAAAATGACCACCTGATGCAAGCTCATCATATATCTGCTGCCGCAATCTTGCTTCTTTGGTTGTCAAGAGTTCACCTTTCTCACCCAAAAAAAAAAGAACAATTAATAAGTAAAAAATGTTAAAACATATAATCCAACTTGCAGGATGTATACATACACGTGTGTGCCTGTGCAGAGAGAGAGAGACAGAATGAGATCAAATTCCCATGCATGCATACAGAATACAGATAAACATACATGCAATCATTTGTAGGGAACATGTTATCTAAGCCTCAGAGAACAGGCTTCAGAACGCCACAAGCATCATTATCCATTTTTATGGGATTAGATTTTTCACTTCTAATTTAGGATTTTTCGCATCAAATAAAATTTCGGGGGAGAATCTTGAGCAGCAGCATCTGAAAGCCATTAGTGAATTTTAAACATTTACAACAGTATGGTCAGACGTATTAGCAGTCTACAGTTCCCTGCACCTCAGTTGATGCAGGGATAAAGAAAGAAAAAAGGACGGCTCCTTAATTCTCCCTTAAACTTCTTCTCTTCTTTCCTTTCCATCGTCCCCAAACATTTCCCTATTCCGCTCCTTAATCTGTTATTCAAACTTCAATTTCCTCCAGTCCTGCCTTCCCACCATTCTTTCAAGATCTTGCCAAACGTATGATGATCCAACAATCATGATTTCTACGTGTTTGGTTCACAGACTACACCCTTTCTGTGTTCCAGATGCCCAAGCAGGTGGGTGCCAGAATACATGATAATTACTCAACAGAAAAGCTGAGTATAGTATTTCCTTTCAGTAATTGCTGCACCAACATTTGTTGATAGGAATATTTCATATCTGAACAATACTTTATCAATCCAACAGGATAACAAGAAAAAAGAGTGATCCTAATCCAATTGGAAGGCTTGTTGTCTAGAAAAATAACAGAACCTTAACCTCTACTAATGACAACAAATTCAAAGCCAGAGAGCAGTCAGCCATCTATATCAGCAGACTCATAAACTTGAAAACAATTTTAAGATTCGCTTCAGAACAATTACTCACACGAGCCATCTATATCAACAATTAGTCTTGGTTTTGAGTTACTTGATGTGTATGACTTTGTGCACACCTATTTATGAAAGAAAATATCAAACGAGTGCCAAATTCAATCACATTGTTCAAAATCTGTCTACACTTCTATTCTATGTCAGCAAAGTCAAGACAACATTTTTCTCATCTCCAGTCACAACCAATTTCAAATTAACACAAAACAACCAATCATACACCGTCAGGATACATACTAGAAACAATTACATTTTACAAGCGCTAAAGTGCTATAACTAACAGTACCAAACAGATAACACAACATGTCATATACATTATTCAAAACAAAATCCAATTCCTAAATGTAGGTTGTTATTGGAATACCTGCATACTCACAAACAAACCGACCCTTTGGAATGAACTGGTCGGCACACAAACTCCACCCTTTTCGCCCATCCCTCAGAATCTTCAACTTAATCTCAATCCCTCTCTGAGTCAACCTGTTGCCACAATCCAACCCACACTCACAACTCGGCCCACACTCCGCAACGACGTCGTTAAAGCCACCAAAACACGGACACCCATCAGCCCCATCTCCCTCTTCCCCACATGCCTCGCATTCACACCCATACTCACACTCTCCCGAATCGTCCACGAAACGCAGCGTTTGAACTCCAAGTCCAGTCACCGAGTTCGATTTGTGTGCAGAAAAACTGGAGCCCCAGGATTGGCGCCCTAAAAATTGAGAAGAGGAAGAAGGAATTTGAGATGGGGTGTAGATGAAGTAGGCATACGGGTGTTCATCGACGGAGTTGTGGAATGGAATGGGATGACTCTCGAAGGCTCTGGATGCGTCGGAGGCTCGGCGGAGAGTGATGGACTTAGAAATTGTGTGGAGGGTGGAGCAGGTGAGAGAGATGGTGGCGAGTTCTTGTGGGGTCAGCCATGAAAGGACGAGCTCTGCGCATTGGAGGAGGAGGGAAGGAGAGTGGTTGCGTTTGGATGGTGGTGACTGGGTTTGCTGCATCCTTCGAAGAAAAAGATTTTTGATAAGAATATGAAGACTACGCTGCTATTGCTATCAATATAGCGGGACGATCTCAAGCGATATGATGGCCCTGTTTGATCGGCTGAACTGGATTGGATATTTCCAATTAAAATGAACGTGAATTCTATCCATTGTTTGGTGGGCTTTAATAAGTTTCACACTGGATATGGGCCTCCCAAATAACTATGGTTATGAAACCCAACCCATAGGTGGGTTTACAATGAAACCTCTGTCGTCATCTTCCGCTCCTTCTTATCTATTCTCCTCTTTTATATGGGTATATTGTCTCTTCTCTCTCTCTCCCGTATCCTCTACCCAGTCTCGCTCTTATCTCTTTCACGACATCATTGAACTTCGCTGGTTCTTCAGTTCGTGAAATGGGTGAAATCGGTTTGGGTTGGTGGGTCCAATGGCTGTGCAGAGATAGAACGGAGCAAGGGTAGTTGGTAATTACTAGCTGAAGAAGAAAGTGGGTCCACTGCCACTCTTTTTTGTAGATTTGGAGTTGGGCAAGGAGAGGTTAGAATTTGGAAATGAGGAAGAAGAAGAAGAAGAAGAAGAGGGGATTCGGGGATAGGGATTTTTGTAGAGAGAGAGAGAGAGAGAGAGAGAGAGAGAGAGAGAGATGGCTCAAGAGCTCGTTTGCTGAAGAGGAATGAGGACGAGGAAGGTGTAACGCTCCCATTTCGTAGCTTTATCGGATCAGATTCAGTTTTTGTTTTCTTATTGTATTTTCACATTTCCTTGTGTTTTCTCAGCAACCAAAACGGTTTGCATTTCTCTTCCCTGTGTGAAGATTCTCTCGTTTTTCGTCACGCGATTTGTTTGACCGATCGAGGGAGGGTTTCAGACACCGATTTGGGGCTTGAGATTTTGCATATGATTATTGTTAATAAAAAAAATATAAGAAAAATTCTGATTTATTAAAAAAAAGAAGTTAATTTCAGTCTGTTAAAATGAATAGGATTGGACCCAAAACCTAACCAGTCCAAGCCAGCCCAATCCAATACTTTGAAGCCTATCTTAACCGGTTCAAGCCAGCTCATCAAAGGAGACGTATTTAAGATAAGAATTCGTTACATATTTCTCAATCTCTTTTTGGGGTGATTCTTCAGTGCATGCGTATATTAAGTACATGCAAAAAATTCAAATTTTGAGAATATAATTAAAATAGAAATGCAACCTGTGAAAGGGGGTAACCGGTTACTAAAAGTTAGAGAAAAAGAAAAGAAAAAAGAAAAGACGGGTCAAAAGAAGGCATTCTTGGGTGAGAGTTGGCATTTTCCGAAAACCAAATTAGTGGGGGTTATGCTTCTTCTTCTTAGGAAATTGTAAATCCCAAATTGACAAGGTGTGTAATGAAAAATTCAGCTGATCCTCTGCATCAAATACACGGCTACCGTGAAGGTGGACAACCGGAGTAATGAAGATCCCAGGTGATCTCGTGAGTGTGGGTCGGTGTTCATCAAAATCTTCAATTGAGGTAGGATGAAATTGAATTTATTTGATAGTAATGTTGGTTGTAACTAAAATGTTATGTAGTTTAGTGATTGTGATGTTTAAGTTTGAGTAAATGGAAAAGATTTTCGTTAGTATGCATGTTGATATTATGTGCTGTGAATGAAGTGGTTGTTAGATTTTGATGAGCGACGGTGAGATTACAGTTTGTGGTGGTAATATGCAGTTGCAACACAGTTTCCATCACCCACTTATCAATTGAATGATAATTGTTTATGGCCTTGTGCTGTTTGTGTAAAGATTCTGAACCATGTCCCAACAAATCCTGTTGGAATTTTAAAATGTTTTACAAATTTAACCGTTTTGGTTTATTTAATTATTTTGGTTGTTTTATTTTATTTATTGTGCGGGTTATACATATTAATTTTCAGGTTTTATTTCTATATTGAATGCCTTAATTTTCTAGTTTAATGTGGTGAAGGTTATATGTTATTGGATGCCTATAAATGCCACTCCTCCTTCACATTTGAACAACCACAATACACCATCAGAATATTACATACCACAATCTGATTCTCTCCTTTTATACCTTTTATATTTTCTCTACTTATATTATTATTTTTGGCAACGGTTTTGTGACTTAGATACCTATATCCGTCTATGAACGTGCTCATTGAGGATCTTGAGTTTGTGTACAAGGGGTCGTATCTTAAAGTTTTGTAGACCGCCAGTACCTGCACGTAGGGAGGTTACAAAGACTTTAGGACTGCGTCTTTGACGTGCTTCACCGTACCAAACTCCTTATTATTTATTTTAGTTTTACTTACCTATCAATTTGTTTTTCTTCAATTTCATTGTATCTTAAAAGCTTTCTAATTTGTTTATATGTTATTTATAATATAAAGTTTTTGTATTTGGCTTTACGGAAAAGGAAAATTATAATTTTTATAACAATCTAAAGCCTTTGTATATTAAAACTACTTGATTGATAAGATTACCATTTGCCACTTGGTTCAAACTGTAGTAAACAAAGTATTATCTTACATATATTTCGAATAAATCATATTTGTTAGGTTGCGTCTTGATCATGGCATAAGTTTGATTATATATGTGAAACCATATGTCTATTAAACCTTTGCAAGTAAAGTTGTTTTCTTCCTGTACTGCTATTGCTTTAATACCTTTTAATTCTTTAACCGAAGCTTTTGCATTTATATTAGATTTTCAAAATGAAAATTACGATTTGTTTTGGGTAGATGTAGTTTAAAGTTTTCACGTTGCCTATACAATTTCAGTTGCTTTAAATATTGTTGGTACATTTGTTACATATTTGAATTTGTGGTTTACAGTAGTTTACGTTTTCTTTACACACTTGTATATCTGTAACTGAGAGTTTACTTCGATGAAATTTAAAATTTTATTATTATATTTCTTTTGTTTTCGAAACAAATTTTAAAGGTAAATAAATAAATAAAACTTTAATTAATTTGCGTTGAATCTTTACACTAGCTATTCATTTGGAATAACTAATTGTTTTTTTACTTCGAAGCATAGACTACAGCTTATTTTATCAATATGTTAATGGCTGACTTTATTTCAATAGCATTAATATATTAATGTTCTAATCATATTATAATTGATTTTGGATATCAATTAACTTTGGTTTTGGAAAATGGATCAAATTATGTTATGTGTGGAGTCTTTCGAGTATTTTATATAAACATACATATATATTGCACTAACGATTGTGTTCAAGGTTTACCTTAGTTATGTGAATAGAGATTTGCGTGATTTTGAAGTGGGAGTTATGATGGAATCAATATATCAGGGGTCCAATATCATATACCGCAAGATAAGTGCTACAAATTAATACTTTATCTTATGCAAGTGTGAGCATTGCCATAAATGTATGTGATTCCAAGAAATTAACTTAGTTTTAATTTTGTGAAATAAGACAATACAGAAACTTATCATTTTCCACTTGTTTAGTTTTGTCAAATTTTAAGTAAGTAAATAAATAACCTGAAATGGAAATGGAAAATAGAAATCTATTTCATGATCTTATCTACATGGTCCTTTTGTTCTTTACAAATCAGAGTTTGTATTGTGTCTGTTTATTGTTTTACTTAATCTAGAAATGTCAATTCATGAGAATGCTTTTTCTTGATTGCATGCACTTGTACCTTTTCTTTTCTCTACGGAATTTCTTTATATTGGTGTGAATGCCCAATTTCTTTATATTAGCATTACCCAATTTACCTCCCCGGACTTGGAATACAGGAAATGGATACTTGGAATTTGCTGATACTTGGATATGTTAGAACCCGGGCACCCTTGACGGAGTGTTTCGTAGACCCTTAGCGGGGTTAGTCTGCGCACGTAGGACTTGTCACAGGCGTACTAATATTGAGGATTTTGTTGTATGTGCTGGTGAGCTTAGTCCCCAGTTGGACGGCTCATTCCCTAGCCACATGGTCAATTGAGGATTCTTCTATGTGGTCTAATCAAACAATCCCCCGGTTTGATTGTTTCTCTTGTACAAGTTTGGTAGTGGTCATACTTATATATAGATATATACTATATCATATATGTATATATATGCCTATACATTCATTCTTGTTTATCGGTGAGGATACTTCCTCGCTCGCCGTGCCAATGGGCACGCATTACGAGAAAGTAGTTTGCGAAAAATGGGAAAGGTTTTGAATGGGATGGTGTGAGTAATCTATAGAGAATACTGATTTCACTTTGGTTTTTGGCTTAATTATATATATATATATATGTCGGTTTTGAATGCATGTTGTTTTTAGCATCGTTTTTCAAACGGTGGGGTTACTATATGTTGTTTTTAACATAACAAAACTTTGTTTTTGTCCACTCACAATTTTCTGTTCTGCGCCCCCTAGGTAGTAGATAGACTCATACCGAGCGGCTGAACTGAGATCCTCACTTCCAAGCCTGATCTCTTGTAGGATGACTTTTCTTTGTTTAATTTCCGTTGAACTTTATGTTTCACTTGTAAATAGAATTTCAGTAGATATGCTCTATTATCGCCCATGCTAAGGTTGGATGTAAGGCCAGAGGCCTATTATGTAAATTACATTTTATTATCTTGTGCACGCTGCTGGTTGGTGTATATAATTGTGTTTTTAACATGTTGAAAATTTTGGGAATGTCCATTTTTCTGGGGAAACTCTGCCAAAATTTTGGCAGTAATAAGTCTTGTCCCTCTTTTCCTTGTTTTGGAAAAAGAGGTTTGATGTTAGTAAGTGGGATCGGCATCAGTTTAATGTCAGAAATACCACAAGATTCGTCCCGAGTTCTGAGGAAGTCGGGGCGGGTCCTGTAAACTTGGTATCAAAGCATTAGGTTCATTTTCCTTCGAATTTCATGCTTCCTTTGCATTCTTGAAACTAATGGCTCCTCTGTTTTCTTTCATATAGAACTATGCCTCCTCGACGTGGCAGAACGAGAACCCGTTTTCCCTAGCTTGGGGAGCCCATTCCACCTCCACCACCTCCACCTGTCGGTGTGGGAGCTGGAGAGAATGAGCTAGACTTGCATCATGTACTCGACCAGTTCACTCGAATTGTCACCACAGCTTTACAAGGGAGGCGTAATACTGAAGCCTTAGATATCAAAAGGGTTAAGGAGTTAGGAGCTCATGAATTCTTTGGCAGTTACCCTATTGAAGTCGAGAATTGGCTCACAGATATCGAGAGAGTGTTTGAAGTCCTGTAGTGCATTGATGAAGACCGAGTGCGGTTGGCAGCTTTCCTCTTGAAGGGGAACACCTATAATTGGTGGAAGACTGTCCGTAGAGGGCTTGCAGATCCTAGTGTCGTCACTTGGGTGGAGTTTCAACATGTCTTCTACGAGCAGTTCTATCCGTAATCGTACCAAAATGCGAAGAAATCTGAATTCCTTCATCTGAAACAGGGGTTGATGTCCGTGCTAGAATACGAGCGCAAGTTCTATGAATTATCCCGGGTTGCCCCTGAACTAATTCCCACTGAAGAAGAGAAGTGCAGACGGTTTGAGGAGGGTTTATGGCTGGATATTCAGGAAGTGGTCACCGCCACCACTTATCCCACTATGAGGGCACTGGCTTAAATAGCAGATCGTATGGCGAAGAAGCTTACTGCGGGTTCAGCAAGGTGTCACAAGGATGCATCTGGCTTTGGTGGACCGAGTCAAGGTCCATCAAAGAGGGGTGGATCTAGCTCCACTTCAGTAGGCAGTGGATGGTCTAGAGGACGTGGGTCCAGTTTTGGTAGTCGAAGATCTGGGCGTAAGCCAGCTTGGAGTCAGCATTCTAGGCAGCAATTAATGGCCAGTACGACTAAGGATCCTTGTTCGCAAACTAGGTCAACCTGTCACAACTATGGACAGGTGAGACATTTTAGGAGAGATTGCCCACAACTTCGAAAATCAGTGGTCCTAGTCAGAGGGGCAGTTAGGGTTGTTTTTATTGCGGTCAAGTTGGGCACTTTAAAAGTGAGTGCCCTTTTCTCTCTCTTAATGGTATGACAAAGTAGGAGACTAGGGCCCAGCAGGGACAAGGCAGTCGAGGTCAGAGTCAGAGCCAGAGTGGTGCTTCACCATCAGCTGCAGGCTCTTCATCCAGTAGTGGACTGCTATCTACTTTCATAGGCAGGGGTGATAGACACCTGTTTCCCTCTTTTCGACAGGGGTGGCCGACGGAAGGAACTTTTGGTCCTTCTTCTTTTGGATGCGGGGCGTGTCACTATCAAGCCCCGAATTTGGGCTTGAATGGAATATGAATAGATGGATGTGTTGCGCTTCCAACTTCTGACCAAACGATTGATCAGCCAAGCAAGGAACCTCCTCTTAGCCTAGATTCTTTCACTTCCTCAGGCTCGAGGATGGTTAGGTTTCGTACGGATAAATTGAAAACGATAAATAAAGCAAGAACGAAATATAAGCGATAAGAACAATAAAATAAACAAACTTGAAATTAAACTTAATTGAAGTGCGATAACAATGAAATGGAAAGGAATTGAAATAAACTTTAATTTAAATGATAAGAAATATAAATCGAACAAGAATTTAAATGACAAGAAAAATATAAATTTACACTAGAAAAAGGAAGAACTCACTACACTAGGTGCTTGAAAAATAAAATCCTAAGTGTAGGAAAAGAAAAAGTGCGAGACGAAAGATAAGTTTGTTTGTCTGATGTTGTGTCTTCGGGCTTTGCATGGTGAGGTTTGTATAGGGCGTTCGTCAGCCCATGGACTGGCCATTGAATGGCCAAATGTCAACTCTTCTTCAAAATCTTTCCTTTTGAAGCCTCCCTAAATCCGTGGGATTGCATTGATTGAAATATTCTGATATGCTTGATTCTTCCTTGCTTTGGAACGTTCAGATTCATTATCGTCCTCCTTGATTTCCTTCCTTGTGAGGCCTTCATTACGTGCATATAATCCTCCGAAAATTTGGGCTCAGATTGGCGTCTTGAACTTGGGCCTCCAATCTCTCTTATATTGCCACCTATATAATATATATTAAATAAACATAAAATAATGTAAAGAGGGTACCACATATTTGCAAGAACTCAGCCGCATTCATATAATATATTTGTTGAGGCCCAAACATCTAGGGTTGGGCCCAAATAAATTCTTGGCCCAATGCGACACCTTATTAAGAAAAGACCCGGTTCGGAGCACGCGAAATTCGTCATGCACGCTTTCACGAGCCACGACCACGTGACATGCCAAATAAATATGCAATTTATCACGCTAAGAATTAAAATGAGACTATAAAAGGCATTGGCTCTACAAGCCCATTCTAATTATTCTGTCAAGCACTATGTCTCTCTTCAAAGCGACAAAATTCAAGCACGCCAAGCGACATGCAATGCCAAGTGAAAAATCATTATTATCACACCTAGCCACGCTACAAGCTTAAGTGGGTCCAAGCCAAGAAAATGCCCGGGGCTTGCTTGAGTGGGTTGTGGTATAGATGGTAACGAGCTTTCATGAGGCCTATTGATGAGCCGAGAAATGGAAGTTTTGGGCTGCTTGGGAACCCCAAAACTCAAGCTCATTTCTTGAGCCCAAATATGTGGGTAAGCATAAAAGAGAGGGAAAAGCCCAAATACCCTAGAAAATTAGCCCATCACTTAAGGAAATTAGCCCATGTTCTTAATGGGCTAACTCATCACTTTAGCAAGGCCCAAATAGCTTAGAAAATATCCAAAAATCTCCAACATATGGTTTGAAATGAAACCACGATAGAAAACCATGAGATGTTTTTACGCTCACATAGCCAAAGACAAACCCAATGCAAGCCATCAGAAAAACCAAAGGATATTGGCGCGCGCAGGAGAAAAGGCAGCCTTCAGACCAGCCAAAGTTACCTATCTCCTTCATTTACTAGATCTTGCCATGAAATAGGAGTGGAAAGGAGGAGAGATGATAGCCAAAAATAAGAAATCACCACTGGAATGGCTGCGAGAAGACTTCTAAATTTCCAAAAATATGGTCTCTATGTATTGGGCAGAGGAGAATTTCACAAAATGGGATGGATTGAAGGGAGAGAACAGAAATGGAAGTGGAGACTTGGCCAAATTGGAGAGAACCCATTAGGGTTTCTTGGAAAGGATGAGCTTTCAACGGTTATAAAAGATGGTACCTCCTACCCATTAAACCCAACCAGAGCAATCGAGCAAGCTTATTCTCTAACTGTTAACATCAAGCCCAAGTGCCTCATCTTCTATCTCCTTCTTCTTTATCCTAAGCAACACACATCTGGGGAGCAAGCTTTATCTCTCCTCCCTGAAGCCTCTGCAATTTTGAGCTATATTCATCCATCTCCTCCCTTTTTCTCTTCTGTTAAAACACTCTAGAGCTTGACAGATTTTTCGTCAAGCTGCCGGAAACTACTCAACACACCCATCATACCCCCATCTCTCTCCCTCTTCAACCAACCCTCTTAGAATCCATTCCCCCTTGTCTTAAAACCCCTGTTTCTCATAGAAATTCACAGCCCTCTCCCTATAAGCAACTGTTATTTTTGCTGGTGAGGATAACCAGGGTGCTTCCTAAGGCTTCACTACCCTTTCGAAGCATTCTTGGGGTCTGATTCTTGAACTCAAACACAGGGTGTAATTTCACCCATTTGCTCCTTACGGCAGCCCAAACCCATTAGTGAGGCTACTAGAACAAAAAGACCCTTACAATATTATATTATATATATATATAACCATTAGATTTTTTACCATTATATAATATATTATATATTATATATAAGAGGCCAGGCCAGTACCTGGTATCAGAGCCTAAAGTCCCTAGAAGAGTTGTTAGTTTGAAGGTTTTTTGTCAAGTTTTCTTTACTCACTAGTCATCGAGTTGTCTAGCTGTCGAATAGGCTCGTTGGCCGTTGCCAGAGAGGCGTAAGGCGTTGAAGAGACCTAGGCAGGGACTAGCAACCTTGAATTAGGAGGAGAACATAAGGAAAGCATAAAACCTAGACTTTTAAAAGGGCAAGCCTTAGAAGAATCTTGTCTACCCGTTCTTCTGGAGATGCAGGCACTAGTAGCAGTCCTGGCCATAGAACCCTAAGGGTGAAAAACTCTCAAGAAATAACCATGCGGGACGTAGAAAAAGAGTTGTCCAACTGGGATATACCCAGAGTACCTATCGATGATATCTACTATAAAGGGTCTTTCAAATTTAGATATGATTATGCAATAAAAACTGTTGAGAAAACCATATCTGTCATTGATAAAAATGACAATTTTCAGCTATTTACTTAGCGTCAAATTGACCAGCATCTAGATAGAAAATATAACTATTTGCACATAGGCTTGGTGCAGGTAGGGGTGAAACCACTTACCAGAACAGGATTGCCCAGTTCAATCTTTCTATGTGTAAAAGATGGAAGACATAGAAAGTTCACAGATTTCTTGTTAGGAATAGTCGAGTCAACCTTAGGGGAAGGCCCAATATATTTTAATTGTTTTCCCAACTTTTCTGTTGCACTTTCTGATATAAATGTCTTAAAAACTTTAACGTTGAATATTCAAACTCAGGGTTATGATATGGACCCAGGATCCTAAAATCTAGCAATTATTTACAGGGTTTCATATAAGGTTATGAACACTGTCTGTCCCAAAGCTAAAGAATTAGACAGTAAATGTGAAACTACCTTGTTCCAAACCAATCTTGAAAAGTCAAACGTGGCAGTCCCAAAAATGATAAAGTGGAGTGATATAACTCTGCCAGAAAAATGGATATTGGATGAAGTAGCTCCAAAAAGGCCCCTTGAAAATCAGGAGCCTACATGGGTCTCGCAATTTGCTGATGGAGAGGTAGAAATACAATTTTCTAGTGCTAGAAGAACTAGAATTGATTTGGCACCCTCTAGATCTAACATTGAACCACACAGATCGAGTACCTCCTCTGATAGAGCTTATGACCTAGAACATGAAAGAATGGTTCTAGCAAGATTTAGGAGAACTCAAGAACAAATACAGAGGCAAGCCTATAGGTTCGGACAAACCATTCCAGACTTAGGTTTCAGAAGAAATCCTCCTCAACCTGAATTGACATTTTTAGATGTAGAATTTGAAATAAATATGATAAATTTTTTTGCCCCCGAACACGAAAAGGTTCCAAGAGATTATCTGAGTATTGAAAATGTTGATAAAAGAATTTGGTTTGAAACAACCTTTAGGAAGGAAAGGCAAGACCATCTTTGGAAAGCTCACACCGCTTTCATAAAAGAAAAGAAATTCAACTGTTTTTTCTTTGCGTGGTTAGATTGATGTGCTAAAAAGTATGACATCCTTGAATATAGGAAAAATATAGAAATGATAGGAAGCCCCTTATCGACTTATACTTCCAAAGATGGGAAGTCAGTCAAAGCCATACATCCACCTAAACTGGTGATTAAACAAAAGGATGTAATTGCAGCTCCCTACAAAGAAACCACTTTCCTTGAAGATAGTGCCAATAATTTTCACACAGCTAGTAAGGAAGATGTATGTGCTGTCATTCAGCAAAATAACTACACCAACCTGTTTCCGCAATCTTTAGGAAAGCAAGTTTACTAGGATTGAAATATCTGTTTCAATGGGGGAACAGAAATCCGAACCAGGACCCTCAGAAACCAAAAGAAATAAAGAAGTAAGTCAAGCGTTCTTTAAACCACCTCCTGCCTTAGATAATAAAAATTTTAAGATGGGAAGGACCTTATCTGAAGACGAAAACTTTGTTGACGTCTTGGCCAAAAAGTTATCAGGGTTAAATTTGTCAGATAAAGGAAAGGGTCCTCAAGTGTCAGTTCTCACTAAAGGAGAAATAGATAACCTGGAAACAATGTTTAAGGAAGAACAACCTGAAATTAATAGGTTAATGACTGCAAACTGCTAAGACTAAAAACTACTACCCTAGACCCACACCAGTTGATTTATGGTTTCAGGAAGACGGAATGTGGAATTCCGCTCAATATGACGGAAGCTCTATAGTTGAATGGAATATTGATGGTTTAACAGAATATCAGATCATTAATGCAATGAAACATATGATGATGTACGCTACAGCCTCTAAGATAAAAGGAAACGGAGATAGAAGGGTAGCTGAAGCTATCATTGCAGGTTTTGTCGGTCAGTTGAAAGGATGGTGGGATTTCCACCTGAGCGATTCAGCTAGAACCTAGATCTTAAATGCTCAAGTGGCCATTGGCCAGCATAGTGTACAAGATCCAGCAACTGGAGTCATTAATAGTGAAAACGTTTACCAGGAAGATGCGATAAATTCACTGATTTACACTATCACTCTACATTTTGTAGGAAATACAGAATTGCAGCATGATAGGTCTAGAGAATTCCTAATGAATCTTAAATGTCCGACCCTGTCCCATTTTAGATGGTATAAGGATGTATTTTATTCTAAGGTGTTTACAAGACAATACTGTAATGCTAATTTTTGGAATGAGAAATTTCTTTCTGGATTACCAATTCTATTCGCTGAAAATGTTAGGAATATAATTAAAGATAAAAATGGTGGTGTCATTCCTTATGGGTCATATACCTATGGGGAATTATCCTCTGAGATCTGAGCAGAAGGATTAGCTCTTTGCACAGACATGAAATTAAAGAAACAGCTTGATAAGCAAAAAACCCTAGGAAGAAAAGAATTAGGAGACTTCTGTGAACAATTTGGTTTTGAACCAGTGAAATCCTATTCACATAAACCACATAAAAGGGGAAAGAAATTTGGGGGGCGTAAGGGAAACTAGTAAGAAACTAAGCCTAAGAAACTGTATAGAACCTTTAAGAAGAAGAAATACGCAAGGGAAACTAGTAAGAAGGCTAGTAAAGGAAAGAAAGGTGCGGCCCCAACATGTTATAAGTGTGGAAAAGTCGGACATTATAAATCCGAATGTAAAATGAAGGATAAAATCA
>NW_007362500.1:191513-250695 GCF_000346735.1 Prunus mume
GTATCTTCCTTCCAAATAAGAAGATATTCTTTGAAAAACCCTAGATGGCTAGAGCCCTATAAATACATGGCCACATTCAACACACGAGGTAATTCGAAATTCCTCTCTCAACCCTAAACACCCAAAACCTCTCTCTCTCTCTCTCTCTCTCTCTCTCTCTCTTTCTCCCCCCCGACGACATCCCTAGCTGCCGGCCGCACCACACTTTGGTTTTCTCTGAAGCTTTTTTATTTCTCGATTGGTGGTGTTCATTTTTTGGCACCCAGTTTTCTTTCTTTTCTTTTGCCTTCGCGTTTTTCTGTTGTTAGGTGTTTTAGGATTTTTCTTTTCTTTTTGTTTGTTTTGCTATTTAGTTTTAGTATACTCTATTAGCAGGATGCCCAGGTAAGTTCCCTAGTCTCTCTTTATGGTTTTTGTGCTTCTTCTCGGCTTGGTTGGTTTCTTGCCGGTTGTACGCTATTCTTTGTTTCATTTGTAGCTTAACTTTTTTTGGGTTGTTTTGGCACCTTTTTTGGCTTCTGTTCTTTGATGTTCTCTTCTCTTTTTTTTCCATATGGTTATGTTGCTTTACTATCTCTTTGTTTTCGAAGGTTTGTTTTTTAAAAAATTTGTTTCTTGTTGACAAGTTCTGTTGTTGACGGCATTACTTGGAGGTGTAGCTTGTTGGGGAGTTCTAGCATCCTTTTCTTTCTTTTTTTCTTTTCTTCATTAGCTCGTGATTGTTTAAGGCCACAAGTGTTTTTAAGATTACGCTTGTTCCTAACTCTCATGTTGGGTTTTGAATGGTTTCATCCTATCCTTTGTGTACTCTTATAGTGCTTCTTTTCTTAATAAAGCATCTTTACCAACAGGAAAAAAAAAAAAGTGTCGCACGTACAAGAGACTTGGAGGATGTATGATACAGATAATGAAGTTCATGATGGTGGACATTTAACTGTACATTATTATGGTTTGTGTGAGCCCATTCTAAGTGCACTTTTGTTTGGAGAAGAACATCTTCATTACAAACCACCTATAACCAAAATTGTTTCATGAGTGTGTCAAATATTCTTCTTAATATCCAAACTTATATTGCCATCATATTGTTATGTATTAGGATTTTAGTACCCTCGTATCGCCTATTTTTCAAGTATGTGTTAAAATAAAATTATAAGGGGAGTATGGCTTCGGTATTGCCACCATATTGCCACGATAGTGCTGTGGTGTTGTTGGTTATTGCACTTATATTGGTTTCTTATCACCTGTTTTTCCAAGTTTGTCTTATAAATGAACTTATAATGTTATTTTGTAAAGGAAAATGCTAGATCATTATTCATTATCATATAAATAAGGTATAACAAGCAACATATTTGTATCTCTTTAATATGATTGATATATTTGTCAATGATCCTCGTAAAACATCTTGTACAAGAATTGATGAAATATTATTACATAACATTCTGAACCACACTCATGGGCTCCCAAATCCCTATATGGTTCAACATTGTAAGCATACTTCTGAAAGACTGAAAATAAAACCATCTCCACACACACCAATATGTTTTGAAGAGCTTCCCCAATATGGCCCACGTCTAGCCAGATATGATGAGATCGAATAATTTTCAATGCTGCAAGTATGTCAAGAACAACTCCCTAACAAAATCAAATGAACTTCTTTCTCAATATGCACAACAAATATCATTGTATAGAACAAGAAATAAGGATTAGCCCTACTCCAAACTGAATCAAGTACAAATTTACTAATTGGAAATGTTCAAGAAAATACATTTTATGGAAGTTTTTTGCAAACCAATATGGGAATATCAATGTTAATATTTGAGCAAAAACAAAGGTATTTGATATGGTTTTGGACATCTCCAAACAAACATGAAACATAGTTTGAGACATGGACACTATAGAATCAGCATGACCTACCCAACAATCAGGAAGCCATCCTTCCGGCTGAAACTACTGAGACTGTTGAACACGATCAAACAGCGATAAATGATGTTGCCGAAGGTGAAAGACACGAAGAGGCCAAGAGAAAAGACATGAGCCCAACCACAGCTGCGCCACCAGTTAAAGCTTCATCACTAGGTGAGGACACAACTTGCCTAGAATAAAACCCACCAAAAGGAGATGATGAAGACTTGCATGACGAAGAGTTTGATAATGTGGAAACTTATAAAGTAAAGTAGCATTTTTTTTCAATCCTTCTCTAAAGAAAATGTGGAAACTTTCCTTACTCCCTAAAATTAAAATTCTTTTGTTTGGTTATCCCTTCTACACAAAATTAAACAATGGAGAAAAACTTTCTCGTATAATAATGAACAGTTTTTAACAATATTTTTTTTAATACCCTTTTGCTTGTCAATAATCCGGTCTAAAATGGAATCGTTAATAATTTGTTCTTTATCGAGAGGGGAATTGAAACTAAAGAGGGGAGAAGGGCCGTCCAGGTAGAAAGACTCGAGGAGGAGACACGAGAGGCAGTAGGTTCATGAGTAGCGAACGGGAATGTGGATTCGTCAAATTGGACATGGCGAGAAAGAAAGAGACGGTTGGTAGAAAAATCAAGGCATTGATACGCACTTCGTGAGATGGAATAGCCGAGAAAAATACACGGACGAGACCTAGGAAGGAGTTTGTGAGAGTTGTAAGGACATAACCAAGGATAACACACACACCCGAAAATACGAAGTTTTTGGTAATTAGGGTTTTGGCCGAAGAAAGCAGTATAAGGGAAAATATTTTGGAGGGTGGTTGTAGGCATGCGATTTATAAGGTAGGCAACTGTTTGGAATGCATAGGACCAATAGGATAAAGGCATGGAAGCATGATGGAGTAAGGTAGGACTAGTTTCAACAACATGATGATGACGATGTTATGCCATACCATTATGTTAAGTCGTGTGAGGTGGGGGGGTGAGATGGGTAATGCCATGGGTGACAAGAAAATTTTTTAATTTCACAAATTCACCACCTCCATCAAAGTAGAGCTTTGAATTTTAGTTTTGAAATAATTCTCAACAAGAGCTTTGAATTTTGTGAAAACAGAAAACACATCAAACTTAAATTTAATTGGATATAACCAAATATATTTTGTGAAATGATCAACAAAGATGACATAATACTGAAGACCATCAACAGAAGAGCAAGGTGCGGGACCCCAAACATCACTGTAGAGAATGTCAAGGGGACCCCTACTTTTGAGAGATGAAACACCAAAGGAGAGCCTATGGCTTTTATTACATTGACATGAGACACATGAAGACTCTACGGGAAACTTAGAGGACACAGGAGGGACGAAGATTGAAGAGGATGACCTAAACGTTGATGCCACGTAGATTGAGGAGTCGCCACTTCCATCATACCCATTGGTCTAACGGAGCGGGGACATTCATACACATCATCCTTATTCAGGCCTCGGAGAAGAACCGCCCCCGTGTTCATATCCTTCACAAGAAAGAAATCAGGAAATAGTTCAATAGAAGTGTTATTTTGTTTATTGAATTTAGAGACAGATATCAAATATTTGCGAATGGAAGGTACACATAACACATCAGAGAGAGAGAAATGGGGAGATGAAGGAGAAGAGAGATGGGTGGAACCGACATGTGTAATATGTAAACCTTTACCATTACCAATCACAATTTCATTAGAACCTTCATAGGGCAAGTGCTGAGAGAGGTTGTTGGGATCGGCTGTCACATGATAGGAGGCACCGGAGTCAAGGAACCAAAGAGCCAAGTAGGGGAAGGTGAAGTGCAAGAACTAGTGGTAGGATTTGCCATGGGTTGGTGGTTCTGAGCAAGTTGTACACGAGGGCATCGTTTGGTGTTGTGACCTTGTTGATCGCACAATTGACAACAGCCCCTATAACCAGTACTAGAAAAATTGGTAGAACGTCTAGAGTTAAACATACCAGAGTAGCTGCAGTTAGAAAAGTTGCTGCCGATGAATTGGCATTCGCGAAATTGCGAGAATAGAGAGGCCCAGAGTGATGGCTGGGGCGGGATTGATTTGGTTGGTTGTTGCGAGGTCCTTGATTGAAAGATCAAGATTGCTAACCAGTATTTGCTGTGATCACAAGTCCAGAAGTGGCACTTTCTTCTCATTTGAGGGCTGCTTCATACTCCACAAGTTTGTCATGAAGAGAAGGAAATAGACGAATCATGAGCACGGACAGCGGCTGAAATTTCTTTGAACTCTGGGCCGATGCCATTAAGGATATGGATAACGAGATCGTCATCAAATTGAGGGACATCAATGAGAGCGAGTTTGGAGTCGCGTTGCATGAGAGAGATGTGCTCCTTAAGGCCCATGATTCTAGATCGAGCCTTATTGGCATAGAGATGGTTGAGTTTGTCCCAAGCAACCTTGGATGTGGTGGCGGTGGCTATAAGAGATATGACTTGCTCGAACACGGAAGAGAAAATCGCATGAAGCAATAATTGGTCTTGGCGCACCCAAAGAGCGTGGGGCGATGTTGGGGAGGTAGTTGCTGGTTTGAGAGGGCAAGAGTGAGTGCCATCTATATAGCCCAAAAGATCGTACCCCAAGAGGAGGGCATTAAACTGTGCACGCCATGACAGATAGTTTAGAGGCGTGAGTTTGACGAGTATTGGGCAGCAGCATTGATTGTAATCAATGAATTGGAGGTGTCAATGCTAATCACCGAACTGTTGGGAGTGTAGTTGGGGCTGGGCTCAGGGGTCTGTGTAGACTCAGTACTCATTGTGGAGGGTATAAAAAAATGGGGGGAAGATCAAGAAGATATACTCGTTGGAGCTTAAAGCTCTAATACCATGTAAATAATAGTGTTGGAAGGATATTTTTGTATTCACTTGATGAATTAATCATAGTCTGAAATATCGATAATATCAACGAAATATCGAGGATATTTTGGTTTTTTTGAATCACAGATATTTCGGAACATATCCATGTACATATCGTATAAATATCAACAATATCGACGATAATATTGGCAAATATCGATGTAAAAGGAAAAAAAAAAAGAAAAAAAGGGAGGAAAAAAAAACACAATGGGGATTTGAACCCCTCCCATTTTACTCCTCCAACACCTTAACTACCATATATCACTTATGTTTTAGTGATAATATGCTAAAATATTTATATTTATATGGGTGGCATGTTAACAGTTAGATGCAAAACTATTTAGGGGATTTATCATTTGATGAATACTCTTCACAATACAATTACTCTACACATAGAGATGATGAAGATAGTGAAAAATTTGAACCTCATAGGAACTCTATGTGGTACTAAGTCACTCATGTATCTTACCATGCAATGCATAAAGTGTAAAATATTGTAGTAAATCATTATATATAAATGATTATGGTGTGTTTAATATTTTTTTCATTAATTACTACATATTTTCTACACTCACAGTGTTTGCCAGCTCGCTGTATAATCAACTTAAATCAGTTAAATCCATTATGTAATGCATTTCCTTCTTTCTTTCTTTTTTTTTTTTTTGATAAACTAATAGATAATTGACTAAATAAACATTCTCCAAAGTTTCAATAAAAATTTCCAAGTTTTTCTTACAATTTCTATGGTTTTTATTCGATATCGAAAATATTCCGATATTTCCATTGAAATTTCCATGTTTTTGGATTACTGATATTTCTGATATCATCGATATTTTAGACCATGGTCTAAAGTGATGATCAGATGTGGAAGGATATAATTAAAATCTCTAACATAAACTTGAAACAATGTATCACAAAAATACATGTGCATATACATGACTGCAGTGTTGACGATGGAGCTTCTGGAAGAGCCTTATTTGGCACCGGCAAGATTGCTAGAGATAAGGCATTGATTTGCATTGACTGCGGTGGTTCCCTTATAGACTCCCTCTATTTCATCCATGTTTGAGTTTGCCGCACTAGACCCCTGAACACCTCGAAAGAGTTGAAGCCTTAGGGAGTGCTTTGGTCTTCTTCAATGGCTCCTCAGTACATTGCAAGTTTTTATAAGAATGATATAACAACTGTCATAAGAACCTCTCTTGACGAGAGATTTGAGGAGGCGCTAAAATGGAGTTTTTTGAGACATAATGGAACAAGTACTGGAATAGGTGTTGGAACAGGTGTTCCAGTAGATGGTACTTGTTTGGATGAGCTTGCGGCAACTCCGGAAAGAGTTGGAGATGGTGCATTGATGTTGTACAGGGTTGGCATGAGAGACTTGTGGCATGGGAGCTAAGAGTCCATAAGTTGTGTGTGAGAGAGAGAGATATATATATATATATATATAGATGGAAAGGGAAAAGCTTGGAATTGTAGGTAGACTATATCTTCCGCAGCTAGTGGATGGGCATGTGATGTCTGGGTTTTCTCACCAAGAAGGTGATAACCATGATTTCGGTTCGGTTTGAGAGGATGGGTGTTTCAGATTTAGAATATGCCTTTTTGAGAGACAGGATGACAACATGGAAGAGCCATAGCTTGAATCTAGCGCTTCCAGCGATAAGAGAGTATGCTTGCTCCTGCTTGCGTTGATTTTTTAGGATAGATAGAAGGAGATGGAAGGGAAGGTGCTTGGACTTGATGTTTCCAGCAGTTAGTGTAACATCACGTCCTGAAATTTAATTTAATTTTCAAAATTCTAAAGTGAAAGGACGACTTTAACCTTAGGGTTCTTTAGTGGTTTAGAGTTGACTTTTTTCTTGGGGCTAGTTTTGGATATTTTCTTAGTTCCACAGCGTAGTGCTCAAGCTCACGAGTTCGTAGACACATGGTAGGCCCAAATTGGAGTTGAAATGAAGACGTTTTGGTCAAAGGAATTGTAATGGCACAACTGTAAATTTTTCAAAATCGGATTTTTTTGGTACCAACCAGGGAAAAAATGTTATTGCACAATTAAATAATTAAATAATTAAATAAAAATAATTTGTTGGATCAGCATGTTATAATATTCTTCGCCACCCTGCTCATATTTTATGCATAAGGTTGGCCAGGATCCCCAACCACCTATATGACTTGTCTACACAGGTGGTTGGCTAGTTTCCCCTTCTCTGGTTACCTTCGTATTTAATGATATTCCCATATACCCTTTGGTGAGTGATTGCATGACATATGCATTATGCGGACAGTTGCAGGTATGGCTTTCAAGTTAAAGGTGTGGTACATATCTGCTTAGATGTACAATGATAAAATGATTGAATAGTTAGGTACATAATTTCAGGGCATGATGTTCAATTATATAGCTTGTTGAAATCAAGGTAAAGAATAATTCTAGAATTTTATTGTTGGTTTCACTTTGAACATTTCTCTATTATCGTAATTGTGATGTATGGTAGAAAGAACTACGTGTAGCTTGATCCCTTAGTAAGGGTACGTAGGCAACCTAAGTGCAGCCGCAAGTTTATGATTTGTTTGTTATGTTCAGTGATGTCAAGATGTTTTTGCTGATTTTCTTATGTTGGTAAAAGGAAAGGGGGAGGCGAGGGGGCCTGAAGCCCATTGAAACTTTTGCTAATTGGTGTGTAGGTTATACCTTGTGCTTGCTAAACGCCTAGGAAATAATTGTGTTTATTATGCAGGTAGATTTTTGGGTTTTGAGCCAGTTTTAAAGAAGGCTCTACCGATTTTTAGATAAAAGTCAAGCCCTAAAGTTGTTTTGGAATTAGGGCAAGAAGGGTATTTTAGTAATTTTGGGCCTACACATGCCTAGTGTCGGATAAGGAGAGGGTTCATCACAGATTCCAAAGGGGAATTCAGGGCGGATCCTTTCAGTTAGAGAATATTCTCCCTCGATTACTCTAGTTGAGTTGAGTCCCCTTTGCTGGGTAGCCCATGGCCTCTTTTTATAGGCACTGGAACTCCTCTTTACCCCAAAACCCTAGATGGTTTCTTCTCAATCGGCCAAGTCTTCTTATTTCTTTCCCTTCACTTTCTTCAATATGGCCTTAATAAGTGAAATCTCCCTTAAATAGCTGAATCCATGGCTATTAGGACAACATTTTGGTGCATCAAAACCTTCATACAGCCTAACTTTGCAAAGGATTCCTTTACACATTCAAGACAACCATGGTGAAAAGTATCACCACAAGAAGCAAGACAGCGGCGACGAAACCCCTAATTGTTGCGCCTATTTGCGATTCCAAAGAAACCCTAGGTTGTCATCAACTTGGCTCCACAGAATTTTCTCATGCCTGTCCAAACAGCCAAGTAGATCTCATTCACAGGGTAGATTAGCTGACCAGAAGAGTCGAAGATCAAAAAAACTTGTTTGATCGACAGACTCAGACAGACAAACTTGCTGCGAGCCTTTCGACCGAGATCCGAAGCCGAGGAGAAAATGAGTTAATATAAAGGAAGACAGCTTGAAAGATCCCAAAGAGATCGACCAATGGCCAGTAGGCAAGTTCTCAGCAAAGGCTACTTCTGGCCTACCATACGCCCAGACTCGACGAAGTATGTCGATAGATGTGATCGATGCCAAAGATAAAATCGGGTTCCTAGCCTACGAGCTATAGTGTATCATCCGGAGAACAGCCCATGGCCATTCATGCAATGGGCTATCAACGGTCCCATGCCACCAGCTCCTGCCAAGAAGGACATGATGATCGTTGCCACCGATTACTTTACTAATTGGATAAAGATCGAAGCTCCATCCTCTACTTAGGAAGTCAATGTGGAAAGATTCATTTGAAAAAACATCATTTGCCAGTTTGGCTGCCTACAGTCGCTGGTCACTAACAATCAGTAGCAGTTCATTGGCAAGCAAATCACCGGATTCTTCGCAAAGTATGGCATCAAATAACACCTATCTACTCTGAGATATCCACAAGGTAATAGCCAAACAGAGGCATCCAATAAAATCATGTTGGACTGCCTAAAGAAAAGACTAGAAGGCTCCCTGAAGTTTTCTGGGCTTATCACACCACCAAAAGAGGATCAACTGGTGAAACCCCATTTTCCTTAGCCTATGGAATTGAAGCAATCATTCCTCCACGCATTATTGTTCCCTCAATAAACATTGAGGTGGATAACATTAATCAAAACTCTAAGCAGATGAAGCTCAACCTCGACATGCTCGATGTGGAACGAGAAAAGGCTATTGTTCGAGTTGCAGCATATCAACAGCAGTTAATGTCCTACTACAACAAGAGAGCTAAGTTAGACAATTCCAACCTCGGACCTTGTCCTTAGAAAGGCCTTCATTACAGCGTAGAGACAAGGATCAAAGAAGATGAAACCTAATTGGGAAGGTCCAAGGTTATACACTTGATATTTTGGAGGGGGAAATAGTGTCGAGACAATGGAATGCTTATCACCTTCAAAGATATTACCCTTGAAGCTTCCGCTCAGCAACTCAGTCCCCAGCATGTGGCAATGTTTACTTCACTTCAGTCAAAAAAAAGACAATTGCTGATGTTTTCGAGTTGTTCATCCAGTTTTTTCTAATATAATAAAGCGATGTAACTTCACAAACATCAATGCAAGTTCCATTTTCATTCTATGAAGTGTTCGAGAAAATCACCCTTTACGTAAGCGGTGGGTAAACATTCTAGCATCCTACGGGAAATGCTCAACAACATCTTTTACATAAGAGGGTAAACATTCTAGCATCCTAAGGGAGATGCTCAACAACACCCTTTAAATAAGCAGTGGGTAAACATCCTAGCATCCTACGGGAGATGCTCAACAGGACCTTTTATGTAAGTGGTGGGTAAACATTCTAGCATCCTATGCTAGATGCTCAACAACACCTTTACATAAACAGTGGGTAAACATTCTAACATCTTAAGGGAAATGTTTAACCAACCAATCAACAGGCTCAACACAAATTTTGGTTAAAATTTTAACTAAAAATTTCAAATAGCAAAGTAGCCAAAAAAATAAAACTCAGGTTCAACAAATAGAGGATGGTCGATTGAAAGACCAGTACTTGAAAAATAAAAAAGCTACAAAGACTTTAAAAAAATTGCCTTTATCTACTTCAAGGCTTCAACAGGCGACTCCTGGATAGCAACTTTCTGCTCATCTGCTTTAACCTCGTCAGTTGCGCCCGTCCTATTGCCACTATGCGCTCATCAGCTTCAGCCTCAACAGCTACATGCTCCTCAACTACATCTATATCCAAAAAGGTGTCCTGCCCTACTTCAGTAAGGAACTTCTCTAGGCGGAACAATTCGGCCTCTTCATCACTAATGGAACAATAGAAGCAACACCTCTCTGGCAATCAAGGTAGCCCAACTTGTAAGCATTGACCTCAGATTTTTGAGTGTCCTTCCGGAACGCATTGAACATGCTCAATAGCTTATCATGACTTTGAGACAAATCACCAAACTCACGTTCAAGCATAAGATAGTTTTTCTTTTGTTGATTAAGAGCAGCAATGGTGGAATCAAGCTCGCCATCCTTCAAGGCAAGTGAACTCTTTACCAAAGATATCTCCTTTTTCAGGTCCAAAGTCTCTATCTCATGGCGCCTGCTCAGACGAGAGTAGATCAGCTAGGGTAGCTTTCTTCTTCTCCAACTCTTAAAGCTGAGCAAAAGAGGGGGCAACAATAGATAAACTCTGAATGGTCTCCGTATCAAAGATCACCCCTTTTTTAATCAAAGAAACGATCTTATCCCTCTGTTTTTCTAGAGTAAGGCTTGAAAAGTGGTAAGGTCACTGGCTTAACGCAAGTGATCGACCAACCCAACACAAGCAGACAAGCTTGACAAGAAGTTGGACTGGATTAGATCAGACACACGCACACTCTCAGGTGGATTACATATTAGTAGCCACAATTTGCAATAGTGGGAAACAATACCTATTAGTCTTATAGGTGCAATCCATGACAAGCACATGTGAAAATGCATGCAAAATCTCAATATTAACGGGGTGTGTCCAAAACAAGTCAGTTACAACATCACCAAATGTCCTATCCCACTCAATATAATTGTGTTCGTACAACTTAGTAAGCAATTGTTGCATCTGTGTTCTCCCAATAAATTCTTTAGTTCTATTTCATATCCTAGCATTGTATATTGTCTTCATAGTTGAAACATTTATTGCATCTCTATCCTTCATGGTGACCAAAATATCTATGGGTTTTACCAAATGCTTAGACATGTCCACTAATAAGGCATTCTCCTCTTTAGAAAGTCACCCCACAAATGAATGACCTTGAAGATACTCTAAAAAAGCATGGTTATGTACTCCTCAAACCACCTTCAACTTCCAATCATCCTCATCACCAATATTAACACATTTTAACAAGAATGAACATCCATATTTCTTGGTACCAGTGTCCTTAGAACACTTTTTTCTATCACCATTTGCATCTGACCTTACACCAGTTGTCTCACTAGACTTGCAAGACCTATATTTACCACTCATCTCACAAGCAAGTATTCCTCGAGGTCTCCTATTGCCCTCACCTCTAGCATCAGACCTTGTAATTACAATTACAATATTATTTATTTTTCCTTGTGCACGAGCCCATCTAATTAATGCATCTCTACCTTTGAATATCTACACATTAAACTCATGTTATTTGAAGTTAAAATCTGGAACATTAATGCCACATTAATGATACTAAAAAGGTTTTCAGATAAAAAGAAGGATACTCAAAATGATTACCAGATAAGTTGTGAATTGATCACTATAATTCATTACACATTCTGTTCCAACATTGTTGTCTTCAGTACTGGTGTCACCTTGTTTTTGTTCCTTCAATAGGAGTAAGTTCAAAATAGCTTGCATTATATTTGTGGTCGACAATAAGTTACTGAAAAAATAGGGACATTTTGAAAAAAGCAAAAGGAGAGAGAAAAATTTTAAAAGAAGCAAAAATGGACAAAAATGCCCTTATTTATTTTTAGATTTCCTAAGGAATCCAATACATTTGCATGTCTTTGATTTGAAAGTTGAGTGGTTTTTTTGTCTTTTTTGAAAAAGCTTTGGCTTTTTCCAAAAGTGAAAATTTTTTTATGTCTAAAACCTAAAAAACCTGAAAAAATAAATATATTTCGGTCCATCGCCACTGAATGAGAGGTAAAAGTCGATCATACGTCACTGATGCCCTTTCCACATTACGGTGGATCTCCACCGTATCTTAAGTTAACGTCAGTCAAACACAACATAAATAGGTTCAACGTTTCCGTGGCTTGCCACCGAATTTTCCTATAGCGTTCGATACTTGTGTGTTGCACGTAACCAACAACCACCATGCAACTCTAAACTTGAAAAACGCCAAAAAATAAACTCATACCTCATTCAAAGCCTCTCTAACTTCAGTCTCACCGTTCATGAATAGATACTAGATATGTTTTCACCAATATAAGCGTATAAACCTTGTTAGGGTTATAGGAACATGATGGTTTGATTAAAAAAAAGTCTAACTAGAGTTGCAGGAGCGTATGTGGGGTTCAATGAGCAAATTTATTTTTATTTTACAGATTTTGTCCTTAACGATAATTATGTACAAAGATAAAATCGATTATTCATATTTAAAATCAGCATATGGTGAAAAAAAAAAAAATAATGAGGTGCAAATAAAATCTCTCTTTGGTTATATTCACAAATCCTAAATGGGAGGACTCAGGATCCGTTAAGTACCAATTTCCCTTATTCTTTCTATTTACTCCCATTACAATTTCCCTTGTATTGAATTTGCATGCATATATCGCTCGTATTAAATAGGGTGCGTTACATGTCTCACAAGGCAAAATATCAAATATGAAAATTGGCATTTTACTATGTTGAATGCATATTGAATTCACCAACTTTATAGCTATCGCATCCCTATCAAAATGTTAACAGACCAAAAATTAACTTTCACGTTTAATACATCAAAATGTGGTTACAAGACCTATACCTAGCTCCTCCGCAAGCTCATCCCATACAGGAAGAAGTGTGAGTACGACAAGGAAAACTGCCACCGTGACAATTGTTTTTCTCCATGTTCCAACCTCTGTTACATCATTTAGGCAAGGTTTCTCTGGAGTCCTCTGAGCATATGGATCAAAATAATATCATGAGATGGGGAGCTTTTTCTCTTTTGATAAAAGATAGAGGATTGTTGAAATGTGAAACTGAAATATATAAATTCGTATTTGCAAACCTGGCATATGAGCACATAGAGTCCCCATGGAAGTGACAGAGGTCCGCCGAGCTGAAGGAAGGAGGAAAGAAAAGAGTAAAACTTAGCCAAAATTGGAAGAAATGTAATTATAGAGACGATGGGGGAATACATGAAAACAACCACAAGCCGAATTACTGATTTGATAGATTGTGATGTGAGGCAAAGCGTGATAAGTTGTAAAAGTTAGACATACCACTCCCAATCCAAGCAACGTGTATGTCGTCAAGCCAAAGGCAATTAGGGCATTTTTTCCAAAAGCACCCTGCAAATATTTTCCATAAATGTCATGCCATACAGAAAATAACTGGCTTTCGCTCAAGGTAGCATTTGAAATTTTAACTTGGACAGTAATCCAACAAATAAACAACTGTTATTCCATGTATCATGACCAGATGTATACTTGGAGAAAGAGGGTATGAAACAGAATTTGAGGGGGAAAAAACTAAGCAAAAAAGAGAAGAAACTACTGGCTACTATAGCTGGTACTAAAATCTGTGAATATCATACAAGTGAAATAGAAACATGTTACTCAAGATAGTTTTATAAATTTTTTGAACACTAGTCATAGAAACCAACATCAGTTATCTTTTGTACTGGGCAGTTGTACATACATTAGAAGCAGAGAGTAGGTAGAGCAACAGAAAACACATTTGTAAGCAAGATAGGAGAATAACTACTTACTATTGTAACTTGTACAAATTTCTGGTCTAGCATTGAGACACATACACAGTGAGAGAAAGAGAGAGAGAGAGAGAGAGAGAGAGAGAGAGAGAGAGAGAGAGAGAGAGAGCATATCGAGAATATATATATGTACTTCTTTTGTGAGCCACACAAGATCAAGATTATATATATGTACTCCTTTTATGAGCAACACAAGATCATTTGACATTTATAAAACTATTGTGATGAAATGCAAAGCCTTGGGGATGTCAAGATATTGCAGACATGAGATGTTGATTGATTCTAACAGTTTATCACTTTTTGGGAAGTGGTTGTTTTTCAGAATTGGATTCTAAGAATGCCATAAATATTCCTTAGAATTGGGTCCTTATAATCCCAAACAATCAACCTTTCCCACCAGTGTTTGCAAATGCTGGGAATGAAAATGTTTTTAACAATTTTATTTTTTGGAAGAATGCCGCAAGGATAAAGTCGTTTGTCTCACAAATGGATTTGCACATACAACTCCAACATAAAATACATCTAAGCGGTTTCCTCAAAATTATCTACTGTAAGAACTTCCCCCATAGTAACTTCCTACCCCAGCCACCTTTGTGAGAACTACCAACTGCTCTTACAAGGAGAACTGTTAATCCTCCTAGCTCTTAAAGCCTGATAGTGAGACTTAAGATCAAAATGACATACTCTTTCAGGAAGACACGTCATCCTATTACGCTCATCTGGTCTATCATTCACAGAATATAACATATCAGAATGGAACTATCAATTACAGCTCCTAATCATTCATCAGACTATAGATGTTTAATTCACCATAGCCACCCCTTTGACTAATCTATATAGTCAGCCACCAAGCATCTTTAGTAGAAGCAATAAGGTAGATCTATGGGAAGAACACCTTTAATGAAGACTGTCCACACCAAATACTATAAACCAAAATAGAATCTAGCTACCATAACTGCAGAAAGTCTACCTTATACTACTTTATAAATAAATAAATAAACAACTAAAATAAATTAAATACATATTTCATGAACTCATCATAATAACAATCAGAAAAGGAAATTCACTGCACAACTGAACTAACATTTCATACCAGCACCATGTTGTATCTTCATTTATCAAACCTCAAAGATGTAAGTTTACCACTTCAAAGCAAAAGGAAGGAAAAGGTCACCTGCACAGCTCTTCCACCATCAAGACACCCCACCGGAAGCATATTAAAAGCTGTTGTTGTCAACCCACACCTGTATTATTAAACTTGAGTCATACGCATGCTACGCATTACAATACAGTTATTAAGATAGTCCAGAATTAGTACATTACCAGCCAGCAATCATAAGAGGATGAATTGGAACAGTCGCAGCATGCATTGATCTGCATGTTTAGTATAGTACCATATCAACTATGAATATGATTATTGAATCAAAAGGGTTTCGCAGGCATTGTATCTATAGAAGCCTTCTTAGCTCACATGCAAACAAGATTTTCGCTTTAATAATGCACAGAGGTAGAGGAAGGACATACGCATAACCAAGAGTAGCTCTACTGATAAGTCCAAGAAGCAAAGAACCCTGAAACAACATGCTTGGAACCTGCACTAGATCCCCTGTGGCATTGGGGTTAGATGAGAGCAGCAGACCTACTGCAAACATTGACAGCGACAATGCAGCACCAGCAAACGGGCCCGCAAGTGATACGTCGACTTTTGTGCTCCGATCAGGAAGAACGGATTTAAACTACAAAACCAGTGACTGATCAGAAGAAATTCTCTGGATCATCATTGATTACAAACAAAGACTTGGATTCTAGAAGATGATAAGACAAGGGGGTCTAGGTGCACAGATGACCTAGTTAAAGAAAAGGTAATGTCTTGGTAAGACTACTGCACCAAATGACATATCTAATCTATTTAAAAATAAAACATGGGAAAAAATAATGATTCAGAATAAAAGCCTATTTAAGAAGCCATGTTGAGGGGAGGGGGTTGACTACACTGACATCTAGCCTGTGCCCGATGAACTAGCAAAGACCTCAACCTTGGTTACCTATATAACAAAAATTTAAGGAAGGGTCACATCTGATAATAAATTATCGAGAATCCAAAACAAGAAGGCTGATCTAAAATTACCCTTCAACCTTGATAATATGGTTATATCAGAATTTTTCCAGCAATAATTTTATTCTCAAAAATCAAAAGGAAACCGAAAAAACCCAAGAACCAAAAAACAGATGCAACTGGAATAGCTCCGATTACTTCTGTCTCTAAGTTTCTTAAATGGATGACTCAACTAGAATAGCTGCTATATATCTTTGCATTATATTCAGGAGTCAATTTACCTGCAGAAACCTATATGGGGTTCTTGCCTGCAAGTGATTCCCTAGTTAGTCCATTGCATACCTTTGTATTATTCGTTGCCTTTCTACCAAATATTAAGCGTGCTAAATCACTTAAACCAACACCGCAAATGCAGGGAAGTTCTACTTAGATTCCATACTGAAATATTAAGGACAAGTTAAGCCACTTAACATTTACATGTTGTGAATTGTTACTTGGATAATTAGAGGTACCTGAGTGATTGCTCCAAAACTGCCAAGAGTAATATTAGGAATGAAGAAAGGAATGCTAAGTTTCACTTTCTTTGGGAAAGCAGCGAGAAAATGCCCAACTTCCTGCATGTGATTGACTCTATCATGATCATATTCAAATAAGGTCAAACATCAAATCCAAATAGGAAATCACAATTCAAAGAATATGGACTAATTCATCAAAATTTAAAAAATCATTTGGAGGAGGTTAAAATTCGAGTATGCCTAAAATAAAAAGAAAGAAAAAGTTAAGAAATGAATAACTTTGATTATTCTGGCATTCTCACTCAAAACATATGCAAGTCATCGTATTTCCCTTCAATTAAAACTGACACAACTTGTAGACAAGTATCGAAAGACAGAAATAAATGTTCTTTATTAATTAAGTCTGAGTGGGAGCTTTTGGCTTACAGGAGTCATAATCAACAGATTTTCCAAATTACATACTCCTGTCTCTTATACTTTCACCATAATTTTCGCACACACATAAGCAAGCAACTAGAAATTAATTTACAGAGTCAGACTCGGCAAGCATTCATTTAAATTCTCATATCTGAAAACTTCTGTCAGTTTAAGGTTTGATGTACTTATTTTGGACAAATATGATATGTTTGAGAATGAGAGCCAGTAATTGCAAACAACAGAACAAAAAGGATAATACCTAATTTCATTTCTTCATAATAGCATACAATTAAGATCATCAGACTACATCATAAGACTAAGTCAACTGGAACAATAAGCATGTTCTTTTTCTTCACAAGCATCAAATCTCACATTAAAGATCTCTTATGCATGACCATAACAGATGGCCTTAAAGATCCTACTAGATGAACAACAATGATCTGTAGTTTTTTTTAATTGAAATGGAAATGAAAAACTTGACTAAAAAGCATAGTGCAACAGCAAGACAATTCACTTACGTGAAATAGCAAAACCCCCAGAACACCATATGCTAGGGGCAAAGCCGAGTCTACAAAGGGAAATAGCAACTCCATATCTGGTGGGTCAATGGCATTTGGATCTGTGAAATATTTCACCACCTCTGGTGGAAGTCTATTTATCTGTTTAAGAAAATGCATGAAAATAAGTAGTCACTCTAAATATGAGAAAGAAATCAGTTGATGGACCATTTATGACATCATGAAATACAAAATTTAAAATAAAAAAGGAAGTGTGTTGGCGTACCTGAGATGCAATTCCTAACTCTACAGATGATCCAATTGTTAGAAGGAATAACAAGAAAGCAATTACATATTGCCAAAGTGTTGTTGGCCCTGGTTCTGAGACCTCTTTCCGCAGCAACCCAAAGCTAACGCGTGGCCCACCACGTGGATCTAGATCTTCTGCATTGGGTTCCTCCACCATAAAAAGGTTGTACTTATTACCTGTGACCTCAGCCAGTAGACACTGGAATTTGGCAAAGACATCTTCTCTCTTTCCCCTCAAATTCCCGAGGAAGAGAATACCCTCGCCAAGGTCTCCAAAAGGCTCCTCTTTGGTCACCCAAAAGGTAGAATAACCAAAGAGCTTTTCCTTAATCAGCTTTACATCAGCAGGATCAACCTTCTCGGGTCCAAGGAGTTCCATCAGTTTGAAAGAGTCAACTTGGAAATTATTGTAAGCGGGTCCAAGTGGTGATATAGTTGGTGGCTGAAGAACACATTGACACATTAGACTACGAGAGACAGTGTTATGTTATTATGTTAGATGCATGCCATTCAAGGTAAGACAATATATATTGTGTGTGAGTGTCTGCATGTAATTCATGAAGCATTCATGGCGGATTTTACCAAATCAGCAACAATTGATGAGCTGCAGTCCATCTCATTTGTTTTTCCTTTGAAACTGAGCTCTCAACCGTTGGAGACATTCGACAGCTGACAGGTAAGTCTGGATTTTAACTAAATCCGGAAGTCCAGATGAGATAACTATTCTTCCTACGTATACATGCATTTAAAACATAAACAGGAAGCTTATTCAACACCAAGTTCTTAAAACAATCCAACAAAACACTAACAGGGAATATGAATTAAATGCATCCTCAAGTGAGGCAGCTAAAACTCATAATTGGATTGCTGGGATTTTTGGTTTCTACTATCATAAAGGTCATACCGTCATCAACTGCCAGTCCCACATAACCTTCACCGACTACTATGGTAAATTCTACAAATATGGAACCGTATATTCCTTTTTAAAGAACCCAGAACTGGATTTTGATGGCTATACCAATTTCTTTATTTCTTTTATAAAAAGAAGTCAAATTAAATATTTAAATTCAAACTTCAATTGTCGGTAACCAAACTGAGAGAACAACAAACTAATGCAAAACCAACATGTAAATTGTAATGCAATTACACAAATGGATATATATAAAAAATAAAAATAAAACCCATGTCTCAAAGTTAAGCAATGTACCCTGGAAGAAACCGATGGAGGGTCAGAGTCATAGTCGTCCGTGCGTGTATCTTCGGCCGCTTCTGGCGGCGAAGCCGTTGTTGTCGTCGTCGTCGTGACCGAGTCAGTTGTTGACTTATTACTACTGCCGCTGCTGCTGGTCTCTCCTTCATGGTTACCATTATCACTAGAGCTATAACATCTAAGCCTACGAAAACTCCTACGCGGGAACCAAACTCTCTCGCTCTGTATGCTTCTTCTGCACAAGAAGCATGAACTCTTGGGCTTCTTGGGTAATCTGAAATTCGGAATTTGACGGGATTTGACAGTGGAATTGAAATCCAGGGTGCTCAAAGTGCAGGTAGTGAGCGTTCCCATTCAACTCAATCGCAAACCTTGAATTTAATAACAAGACCACAAAATTACAACATCATCTGTCTGGAATTTGCAATAGCAGAGCAGGAGGGAGGAGAGCGCTGCACTCTTCAGCTCGTTTTGATGTGGCTGAATAAGTGAATATCCAAATGACGTCTGGAAAATATCCTTTTTAAAATTTTGTTTTTTCTCTATCCTTTTTAAAGGTGAGAGATTTCTCTTCTTTTTTTTCTTTTTTTTTCCTTTTTTTTCTTTTCTTTTTTCCCTCTTTAAGACTGTATGGAAAACGAAAGTATACGGATATTAAACGGAAAAATACTAACTTGGGTTATATTGTATTGTTGAAGTTTATTTAATGCCTTCAATGCTCCAAATATACCTACAAAGCATATAATAACCTACAGTCCCATTCTCCTAGACCTTGTAGTCCAAGGAAACTATGGTCACCCACCAAAAAAATTTAGGGAGATTTTGGAAAAACACAAAGGAGAGAGAAATTTTGTAAAAGAAGCCAAAATGGACAAAATTGCCCTTATTTATTTTTGGATTTCCTTAGGAATCCTTTATATTTGCATGTCTTTGATTTGAAAGTTGAGAGGTTTTTGTCTTTTTTTAAAAAGCTTTGGCCTTTTTCAAAAGTGAAAAAAAAAAAAATTGGCTAAAACCTAAATTTACTAAAAATTTAATCTAAAAGTCTAAAAAAAACCTTATTTAAAATTATAATATATCTTTTTACTGCGGCAAAATTGATTATTAAAAATAAGTTTTTGAAAAAAAATTAAGATAAAGTGACCAAACAACCACCACCACCGACAAAGAAAGGCAGAATTACCATGACCTCCACCACCTATGCCCCTTCATAGAATGGAAAAAATAAAGAATGCTATGCACGACCAACTCCAACTTTAAAAATATGAACATAATCTTTTTTTTAAATCTCTGCACAAAAAAAAAAAAAAAAAAAAAAAAAAAACCAGATGCATCTCACCACCCTGTTAATTCCTTTTAGTTAAACCAAGACCTAACATAATTACCATGTGCATTAAGGGTTTTTTAACCCCTTGTTAATTCCTTTCAGTTTTAACGAGTGGCGGATCCAAAGATTCATAAAAATAAAAAGATACACCTAGTCGGGGATAGTGTAATGAGATTTACCCTCATATATAAAAACTTAACCAAAAAAGAAACTAAAAAAACAAATTAATGCAATGCAACAAAAAACTAAACTATTTAAATCTAAAACTAAATTAAACTATTAAAAAACTTAAGATGCATACATTTATTTTAGGAAAAACTCAATAGAAGAATACTTATTGGCCTTAGATATGAGAATGTCCAGACTCAAGAAGAAGCTGCAAAAGATAATGATTTGGGACTGTCGACTATTGCACAGCTGAAAGGAAATTGACTGCTAATATTGCTTGTCTCCCCTACTCTCCAAGTATTTAGCTCCATATTTCTAGTTGGAAGGAATGGACACATGTTAGGCTCTGCCTATGTCCTTGCTCATGTAACTCCTTTAGCTGCTGCTTACTTATATTGCTTCTCCCCCCTCCCCCTTTTCTTTTTTTAAGTTTGACTGGGCCATATAATACGTGGGTTGCTCTTAAGTTTGGGTAGGCATGGGTTCACACCATTACATGGGATGGGCAGAAATAGCTTTGCTTACATATAGGTTTTTTTTTTTTTGTAAAAAAATTTGGGTAGGGCCTACCCTGCCCCTGCTGTAGAACCGCCACTGGTTTTCACTCTATTTTAACATTTATGAGACTCTTGCCATTGAAAGTTGGATTTGTCAAGATTTTCTATTGAACTCGAAACACAAAACTAGAAATGGCAAAAAGCTACTGCAACTACAAAAGCGAACTAGAGTCTGGCCAACAAGCAGAGCCGTTCTTGAGATTTTGAGAGTCTTGTGCAAAACTTAAAGAATATTTCTTTAAAAAAACAATCTATTGAATCTCATAATATGCACAAATAATAATCTTCCAAAAGCCACTAGAGACCTCAATTTTTGAAATTCTTGTTACTATAATTCTTCATCCATATATGACAAAAAAATCAACAACAATACATTTCCCAACCCATGCAATGTTACATGAGTTTCTGTAGAAATAACTTAATCATACGTTGGAAGAAGACTTCTTATTAGCCAATGAAACTCTGTAATCTACTACAAAAGCTCCTTCACCCAACTTTTTCTTCATAGCCAGTCATGGACAAAACAAAAAATTCCAGCCATTTGTATAAACAGAAACCAAAAGGCATAAAAGTAAGACAATTTGTAACAGATATAAATGAAAACAATAACCGATTACATTACAGCTAGCCAACAAGCTAATCTAATTATTACAGAGTAAAAAGTATAATCCAACCACTTAATTAAACTACCCACATGCAAAACAAGAAGAGAGAGTCGAAGTTCCCTCTTTTAAGAGTAACGGTTGTAGAGAAAATTCTACAAAAAATATGAAATCAAAAGGTAAGTATTGAACGAGCAAATCAAAAGGGATATGCCATATTTGAGAACCCAACTTAGTAACTTAACACTAAGCCCAAACACAGCAAGTGAAGGGCTAGGGGGTGAGAGGGCGAGAAAGAGAGACGAATACGAGAAAGAAACATAAGTTAGGAGGAATGAGGAATGGCTCTAGGGTAATATGACAAAGCATAAGTTATCCTAGAGCCATTCCTCATTCCTCCTAACCATAGTCTAAAATATCAATAATATCGATGAAATATCGAAAATATTATTGTTTTTTCAGGTCAATGATATTTTGGAACGTATTCATACACATATTGTATAAATATCAATAATATCAACAATAATATTGGAGAATATCAATGTCGATCACTTCAGAAACATTTGGCCAAATTATCGTTATAATATTGATAATATCGAGATTACAAAGACAATGAAAATTTTGAAGAGTTATTGTTATATCCCGGGATCGGCTCTGCCGTAGCACGATATTGTCTGCTTTGGGCCCCCCTCTCTGCCCTCACGGTTCTATTTCTGGGAACTCACGAGCAACTTCCCAATGGGTCACACATCCTAAGATTGCTTTAGCCCCAACTCGCTTAACTTTGGAGTTCCCATGACTCCAAAGCCAGTGAGCTCCCAAAAGGCCTCGTGCTAGATGGAGGCGGGCATGTACATGTAAGGCATATCACCCCCTCTCCGTTGGTTGATGTAGGATGTTACAATCCACCCCCCTTAGAGACCCGACGTCCTCATCGTCACACTCGCATCACATGGCAGAGTGACTTTGATACCAAATTGTCACATCCCGGGATTGGCTCTGCCGTAACATGATATTGTCCGCTTTGGGCTCCCCTCTCTACCCTCACGGTTTTGTTTCTTGGAACTCAATAGCAACTTCCCAGTAGGTCACCCATCTTGGGATTGCTTTAGCCCCAACTCGCTTAACTTCGGAATTCCCATGACTCCGAAGCCAATGAGCCCCCAAAAGGCCTCATACTAGATGGAGGCGCTCATGTACATATAAGGCACATCACCCCCTCTCCGTTGGTCAATGTGGGATGTTATAGTTATTTACAATAACACCCCCTGAGGTTTCTTGTGTTTTCACAAAATCACCTAAGATCTCAAAATTACACGAACAACCCCTGAGGTTTCAATTTGTTTTCACAAAACCCTCTTTTGTTGCTTATTTGTCTAAAAAAATGGATTATTTCATTGAAAAAAAAAATTTAAGCAAATGACAAAATTAACCTCAATGAAGTATATGCAATCTAATCATCAATCTTTGGATGAAAAATCAATGAAAATGAGTTTTGTGAAAACAATTTAAAATCTCAGGTGGTGTTCTTCTAATTTCTAAAACCTTAAGGAGTTTTGTGGAAAAGCCGAAAACCTCAGAAGGTGTTAGTGTAAATAACTCAAATTTGAACTGTATAGGAACTCTATGTGGTACTAAATCACTTATGTATCTTACCATACAATGTATAAAGTATAAAATATTGTAGTAAATCATTATAAATAAATGACTATGGTTTGTTTAATCTTCTTTCATCAATTACTACATATTTTCTACACTCGCAGTGTTTGTCGGCTCGCTATATAATCAACTTAAATCAGTTAAACCCATTATGCGATGCATTTACTTCCAATTTTTTGTGATAAAAGCATGGTCTAAAATATTAATGGCTTCGGAAATATCGATAGTCCAAAAACAGGGAAATTTCGATGGAAATATCGGAGTATTATCAATATCGACAAAAATTGAATAAAAACCACGGAAATTGTAAGAAAAGCTTGAAACAATTTCTTGAAACTTTGGAGGATGTTTGTTTAGTCAATTATCCATTACCTTATCAAAAAAAAATAAAAATTAGAAGGAAATGCATTATATGATGTGTTTAACTTATTTAAGTAGATTATATAGCGAGTTGACAAATGCTGCGAGTGTAGAAAAAATGTAGTAATTAATGAAAGGAGATTAAACACACCATAATAATTTATTTATAATGATTTACTACAATATTTTGCACTTTATATATTGTATGGTAAGATACATGAGTGACTTAGTACCACATGGAGTTCTTATAAGGTTTAAATTTGAATTATTTACTCTAACACCTCATGAGGTTTTTGGTTTTTTCACAAAACTCTTTAAGGTTTTAGAAATTACAAGAACACCCCACGAGGTTTTAAATTATTTTCACAAAACTCCTTTTCATTGATTTTTCATCCAAAGATTGATGATTTTATGCAAAATATATATATATATATATATGTATATATATTTCTTTAAATGACAAAGTTGGCCTTTGAGATTAGATTGCATATACTTCATTGAGGTTAATTTGTCATTTGCATAAGTTTTTTTTTTCTCAATGAAATCATCAATTTTTGGACAAACAATTAACGAAAAAGGGTTTTGTGAAAACAAATTGAAACCTCAAGGGGTGTTCATGTAATTTTTGAGACTTGATGGGGTTTTGTGTAAATATAAGAAACCTTAGGGGGTGTTAGTGTAAATAACTCTTCAAATTTTTCATTGTCTTCATCATCTCAATATTATCGATATTATAACGATATTTTGGCCAAATGTTGCTGAAGTGTGAGAAATTATAGACATCAATATTTCCGATATTATCGATACTTGTACAATATGTGTATGGATATGTTCCAAAATATCTTAGACTCGAAAAAAAGATAATGTCCTCGATATTACGTTGATATTATCGATATTTTAGTCCTTGCTCTTGTATGGGCTTTTTCGTTCCAGCAGCTGCAAATGGGCCTGGACTATTGTAAAGAGCAATGGATGAAGTTGCCCCTATGCCTGAGTTCAAGAATCAAGACCTAAGAGTGCTTCGAAAAGTTCGTGGAGTCGTAGGAAGCACTTTGGTTTCACCAACAAGACAGACAACTGTTTACAAATCAATATCATGGTTTGGCCTAAGGAGTTTGTGGCATGGGAGCTAAGCCTCCATGAGTTTAATATTAGAGAGAGAGAGAGCTTGGATTTCTTATTGAAAACAAAGGTTCAGAGCAAGGGGAGAGGGAAATTTAGGAAGATTTGATGAGTGAAGAGAGGGAGAGATGGGGATAAAAGGGATGGGTGGCTTGAGAAGATTTTCCAGCAGCTTGACGATTGCTTGGTCGTGCTCTGGATGGTTGTTTTGCTGGGTAGGAGGTGCCTCTTTTTATAGGCGCTAGAAGCCCCTTCTGGTTTAGGAACCCTAGCTGACTTTCCCCAAATTTTGCCAAGTCTTCTCCTCCATTTCCCTTCACTTCCTTCAATTCAATCCTTTTTGGTGAAAATTCCTTAATCCAAGCATTTTGGGGCTCCAAGGTTTTCCTGCAGCTGACTTCTTCCATCTTGGGTGAGGCTCCTCTTGTTTTTCCTCTTGGTTTTCCTACCAAAGCTTGTAGAGGAAAGAATGGATAAGGGTGCTGGTCTAAAAGGTGTCTTACTCCCAGCAGCCTGTGCATATGGGTTTCACTTGGTTTCAACGATGTCTTGGTTTTAATAGGGTGCTGAGATATTTTCTAAGGTGTTAGGCTATCTCTCTAAGGTGCTGAGCTATTTTTTCTCTCTTATGGTTACTTATATATTTGGGCTCAAGAAATGGGCTTGAGTTTGATGCTCCCAAGTAGCCCAAAACTTCCACTTATTAGACCATCAATGGGCCTCATGAGCACTCGTAACCATCCATACCACAACCTACTCAGCAAGCCCTAGGCATTTGCATATCATAACTTGTGTAAGCGCATACGACAAATTCCTGCATACCCCAGTTGGTCTTCCTTCTCGATTTGGGCCCAGCCTTGTATTTTTCAGGCCTCAACAGCTCCTAACTACACAACTACTACACACCAGCCCCTATGAATCCCTCTTAGGTTGCTGCAATTGGTCCACCTATTCCTCCTGCAAATGGTGGAAAAAATCATGGAGGAGCACGGAGCTTGCATATGAGAGTATATTGGCAGTTGTCAATCTATAATCATCGAAGCCTTGCTTTTCTCCTTTCAAAATAAAATTTTCCCCTGGCCAGATGGATAGTTTGATGCTAATTTTAATATTATTGGTGGATTTGTTAAGTTCTTTGGGCTTCCACTCTCATTTTACATTGTGTTTTGTAGGATTTGCAGTGAAAAAATTTACCTTACAGTTACTCTGTGTATAATCTTCTCCAAATTACGAGGCCATATATCTTCTTTTGTTGTAGTGTGTTGCACCTTGCAAGATAAATTTTTTTATATAAAAAAAATAGGGAATTCGGGGTGAGTTTGAGAGTCCCTGATGGAGAGGGGGATGGGGTCAGGTCAGGTAATACAATTTTTACAAATTTATAAATAAACCAAATTCTAAACATGTATTTATAAAAAAACTCAAACACTATTTAAATATAAAAACACACCCAAAATCAACCACAAAATCAACAATTGTATATTTTTTGGGTGTGTTTATAAATGGGTTTTGAGTGTGTGTAATGATGGATTTTGGGTGTATTTATAAAGTGTTTTGGGTGTTTGGTTTTTTTATAATTTCAACCCCCATTTTGGGTGTTTTAGTGAAACTCCCTACAATTTTTGACAATATATCATCATCATCCCTACAGGTGTGCAAGGTTGTGGTGATGATATATTGTCAAAAATTATAAATGATGTTAAATTATACAATTCTTTTTGTGTGCAGGAAAAAAGTTCCTACATGTTCTTTTTTTGGTACAAGCTATTGTAGGATGGAGTTTATAAAAATATTCATTGGGAGTAGAGGTGAAAGAAATCAAGCAATTGAGCTATACCTCGCTGGCAAATTCCGTCCATGTTATTTATTAGGTTTAGGTATAGGTTATATATGGTTAATAGGAAGTTGATATACAAGTAAAACCCCGTGTATAACGAGCAGATAAAATGTGAATATATGTAATAGGACATCAAACATATTGTGGGAATAACAACACTAAACCCTACCCCAAGTGAATTACAATCACCACAACGACATGTATAAGGTTGTCACAACAATTGCCACAACATCTACTATATTTGAGTCGAATACCCGTAAAAAGTTATTGAAATGTTATTTTGACAGAGTTAGCTTAGAACTGATAGAGTACAATTGAAACCAGAGACAGTCCATTAACAAACTAATCTAAACTACACAAAACATCTCCAAAGCAGTCGAATTTGCAGCAGCAACTATTGCTGTAAGCATTCCGAGTTTCGCAGAACCATTGCCTTGCCACTCAAGGAATTCACAGCTTCTTTATAACCTTCAAAACCAACTGTGTTGCTACGATTGTCAGAGGACAGACAAAATGAAAAAAGAGCAAAAGATGACAAGATCAGATAAAACATACAATTACTGGAATCTGCTAATCTAGTCTTAATGGAATGGCTTGCCAAAGCTCACATATGAAATAATAAAGGATAAAAAAAAAGGGGGGGATCTAAAAGAGAATTCAAACTACATTGGGATAGTTCAATTAAAAAGTAAGAATAGGAAAGTTCAAATTCTAAAACCGTTGTTTCTTCCTCAACACCACATCAATAATCTCCATTACATATGTTAACTAATTTCTCATTTGCACCAGCAGCATATACCCCTACTAAAAAGGTATATCCTAGAGGTTATAAAGTATTTAAAAGGTGCACAGAAAGATGAAATGTGTACCATATATAATAACATCTGCATAATCACTACAGCATAATGTAATGGGAAAGAACTTACCGTAGTGTTGATACCCATGCTCTAGCTGCACCAGGAGTCTCTGCACAAAGGAAGTAGTCTTTTGTCAGTGCGGTCCCAATATATAAAGAATAAAATTAAGGTTAAGGAGCATGCGAGTTCAGAACCCAATCCAGTTTTACAAGAATGTTTTCTATGGCAGTTAAAAGATACTACCTCATTTTCATTTCTACATAACCAAAATACTAGATACTGAAACAGGATCCATCACACTTTGGCATCCCACCAAAAACCCAAATGGAAAAAGAAGCCATGTAAATCATTATTGAAATTAGCATCTCCAGCATTGCCAAATACAAAAAAATGCACGTAAATTATGATATATAAAACTAATGGAATCATGTATATCACGATTTGTGTATTGTAGAATCATACATAAAAAATAATAATAATAAATCCCACTTGGTTTAGTCAAGGTCAGGTCAAGACACAAGGCGTGAGATACGAAATACTCATAACTAGCACAAGAGTTATTGGCTGTTGCTGTCAATTTCTTAACAAAATCACATAAAGAAACCATGTAAGCAATATGATTAATCTAAGCTAAAAAAGGCTTTCTAATAAATACAAAATAATTTAAAGAAAGGAGCAGAATGTGATACCGAAGGAATTTTGCAGTATCAGAAGAATCTCAAATACCAATTTGGAAACCAAAACAGAAAAAAAGCAAAATTCTTAGCAGAACAAACCCAAAATGTCAACCAAATCCAATTCAAAGACTTCACACTTGAGAATCTCAATTGAAGCAAAACTGACCTAACTAACCTATTTCCTTGACCTAATGAAATAGCCCGGAAAGACATCCATCATTTTAATATACACAAACAGGAAAGCACAAACCAAACAGAGGGAAAACCCACCATAAAAAGTGACTAAATTACAAAAGTGAAACCCAAGAACCATAATACAGAGGATATATTGCTAACCAAAAATCCCAAAATCAGCCTTAGAGAAAACACAAGCAAACAAAGAGGTATTCCACTCTAATACATGTAAATCTCAACTAAAAGCTGGAGGAATTCAATAAACCAAGAATGCATCACACAAACTTTCTCATGCAGAGGCACATCGTGACTGTGTATATGTATACTTGCACATTATATGTTAAGGACGATGAGGATGACTACGACCTCCAGCACAAAAACCGCCAGCACCCACCAACACTACATCACACAAACTTCGCAAATTTTATACAATTCTACAGACAAGACTTTTATGGGAAATTAAAAAAAGGAAGGGATTATTAGAATCAACTTCTAAGAGAACATGGTAAGCTCTATAACCTAAAACTATTGTATTATAGGGTGGCATTGTTCACAAAACTACCTTAACATATCCCTCTGCTACACCAGACAGTCTTCTTGCCACACTAAACAAAAATGGAATTTTGTGATTAAATTCCTTTTCTCTTCGCAACCTAATGTCTTCTTTCTGTCCATTATGTATTAACTACTAGACTTCACCATACATACAAGGAATCCTATCATAGGCAATCCATAGACAAAAAATTACCAACGTATGTACCACGGCCCCAAAAAAAGAGAAGCACTGAGCGGGGCATAGCAGTTTGTAACTGTAATTATAATGAAGCTAATGTTAATGGCATACACACAAAATCAAAATCTCCGGGATATCATCATAGAGAGTGATTTAAAGAAAGAAACAAACAATCAATCTAGCAAAGGGAAAGGTACCTCTGATTCTCCTCCTCAATGTCGATTGTGGGGGTGTGGTTGTCAACTAAGCCTGGGTGCCGCTCAAGGCTTTCATCTGAATGTGGTTGTTGTGGTCAGAGGAGGGAGCAGCGTTGGGCAAGGCCTCGTAAGAACCCAATCTGCGGATGCCAACAGACTTGGAAACGACGGCATAGGTGACCATGACAATGAGCAAGACGAACATGACATGGACCAAGAACACCAAATCCAGAATGGCCACGGCCCTGAAGCGGGACTCGTCGAGGTCGCACTTGGTGGAACCCTCGACCCCACTCACCACATCCAGCAGCCTGTGGCATCCCTCCGGGATGAACGCCTCCACATACAGCGACAGCCCCGTCTGCAACACCCACAGCCCCTGCAGGCACATGGCCGCCCCCAATCCCACATCTGCCACAAACAACCTCGGCTGGCATGCCAACACCACGCACAGCCCTGATGCCACCGCCGAGATCCGACCCGACACCGAGTCACACTTGGCCTGCAGATCCGACATCTGCACCGAAGCGGCACCCCACGAGACCAGGCACTGTAGGTAGAAGAGGGCGGCGGCCAGGCCAAAGACGAGATCGGAGGGCAGTGGCAGCACAGATGGAGCCCATTCCGAGAGCAGCAGAGCGAGTGTAAGCAGCAGAAACAGGAAGAGGGAGGCTGCGGACTGCAGAGAGGTGAACCGGTGGACGGGGGTACGGCCCTTGAGGAGTGGATCGGCGTCGAAAGAGGTGAAGGTCTGGTGGGCGACGGCAACCATGAGGAAGGCAATGACGGCGTAGAGCTGCAAGTACCTGAGGCGATGATGATTGGAAGACGAAGACGAAGAGGAGGAGAAAGGGAAGGGGTGGTAGGGCTTGGCGGCGTACGACTGTGGGGACTTGAGGTGGTTGCGGGTGGTGGCCACCATGTGGTAGAGTCCCAGTGACACCAGTGCTGAGGACGACAATATCTGGTACAGTAGAGCTGCCATTTCAATCTCTCTCTCTCTCTCTCTCTCTTTTCCCTTCCCTTGGAGGAGTCTAAAGTAAACAAATAACAGCAAAAGCAGCAGCATCCAATTTTAATTAATTAAAACCAAACAGGATAGATAGATACAGAGGAATTGCAGTGCAGAGGCATGCATAAATTAAATGAGAGACGGCCAAAGGTCAAAGTAAGAAAGCAAATTAAATCTAAATCTCCAAGATGGCAGATCGATGATCAATCATACATACAATTAGCATTTAGCATCAATCCTATAGATAGATAGATCAGGAATGAATCATTATACGAACAAAATCAAATCATATAATTAATTAATTAATTAAAGAAGAACAAGAGAAAATGAAAAGAAAAGCTGAAGAAACGAAGTTAGGAGGAGCTCCGGAGCTGACTTACCTCTCTCTCGGAAAAGTTGAAATTTCGATCGAGGCTGGATAATTCACAGCGGATCCAAATTCTGAGGCTGAGGGGGGTTTTTCATTTTCCTTGTCTTCTAGTTTTCCTCCTTGGGTAGATGGGTTCCGAAGAGAAGAAGAAGAAGAAGATAATCGACTGGAGATGGGAGATTTGAGGTTTAGAGATGAATGCCCAGAAAGAAAGAAGAGATCAGAAAGGCCAAACGGTGGGCAATGAAAGAAAGAACCAAGGAATCAATGATGTGCCTTATTTTTATGGAAGAAGAAAAGACAGAAAAAACCAACTCATAACATGAGAGGGCTGGCTGACGGAGATGGTGGGGTACCGTACAGAACAGAGGTAACTGCGGTGGTGTCGGGTGGGAGGCTGGGTGGGTGCTGTAGCTGCTAGGGGAAGACCATCGAGGTTGGGTGGGTTTTGTTTTTAAATTTTTATGTTCGTCCTACCAAGTTCTTCAGGTCTGCGCATCTATGGTTCTCTGTTTTTATTTTTTTATTTTATTTTTATTTTTATTTATTTTAATGTTTTAAATGTGCCTTGCTTAATATTTGAACCCTAAAGTAATATCAAACCAATCAAAAACTTAAAAAATAGTATGATACGATGTTATTCGGAGTGCACCAAATATAGTATAATTTAGTCATACTACTTACCCAGAATATTATCAAACGCCTTATAATATTATAGATAATAATGTAGGAACATATATTTCGGCAACAAATGAGCTGATGATACGTGGAAAATGGAAATTCTCTAGGTCAATTAGTTACTTTAATTAAATCCTATTTAATTAGGGAAATTATAATTGATTTAATATGGGAATATCTCTCTAAATCAAGGATGAGATTTCCACCAAATATCCTTGATTAATTCTAATCTCCTATTTTTGGGTCAGAATAATCCTAATTAAATAAGGATTATTCTTCAAATCCTAATTCCAAAAACCCTAGAGAAATCACTCTCTTTCTTTCGTCGCCCATCTCATTTCTCTCTCCTCACATAGTTAAGTGCCACCCGACTCTCCTCATGAGAGAAAACTCCATCCATTTTAGCTATTGTCGTATCTTTATCAAGTTGTCATTGTAGCCGAGATTGACAAGCTCCTAACTGCCAGCTTCATTAAAGAAGTTTCCTACACAGAGTGGCTGGCTAACGTTGTCCTGGTGGCTAAGAAAGACCAAGGTAATTGGAGAGTGTGCTTAGACTACACTAACCTTAACAAGGCATGTCGGAATGACAATTTTCCACTGTCAAGAATTGAACACCTTGTAGATTCAATTTCCAGTAACCAACTACTAAGCTTCATGGATGCGTACACCGACTACAATCAAATCATGATGCATGGGGACAATAAAGTAAAGACTTCTTTCATAATTGAAAGAGGTACATATTGCTACAAAGTCATGCCATTTGAGTTGAAGAACGCCAGAGCAAAATACTAAAGGCATGTGAACAAAATTTTCAAAGAGCAGATCAGTAAGACTATGAAGGTCTACGTAATTGACATGCTAGTCAAAGCTCACCAAACGAGCATATCACATTAAGAATCTTATCGAAACCTTCAGTCTGCTCCATAAGTACTGCAAGAAGTTGAATTCGAGCAACTGCACATTTGAAGTCTCATCTGGCCTATTTTTGGGATACATAGTCACCCAAAGAGAAATCAAAGCATATCCAAATCAAATTAAGGCTACCCTAAATATGAAGTCGCTTGCCACAATGAAGAGACACAAAGTCTAACAGGCAAAGCAGCAGCTCTCAACCTATTCCTTTCAAGATCCACCAACAAATGCAGGTCATTCTTCAAAGCCTTAAAGAAAGGTTAAAGAGACAAGTGAGATGAAGAGTGCGAAGTAGCTTTTCAAAATTTGAAGACCTACCTCACTTCATCTCCCCTGCTCTCAAAACCCGTATCAGGCAAAGATTTTTTCATCTAGCTGGCGGTGACTCAGCTGTGAGCTCAGTTCTCATCCGAGAATAGTTGGGGGTACAACATCTAATTTTCTACACGTCGAAAGCCCTCCTCGATGCAGAGACCCTCTATCCGAAAATGGAAAGGCTCATTTTGTCCCTTGTAAATCCCACAAAAAAGTTAAGACCCTACTACCAAGCTCACCGAATCATCGTCATGACAAAATTCTCTTTGAGATCGATTTTTCATAATCCCAATGCTTCTTAGTGACTCATGAAGTGGGCTATCAAATTGAGTCAGTATGACCTCCTCTACTAGCCGAAGGCTGCCATAAAACCCAGGCTTTAGCAAATTTTGTTGCAGAGTTCACTTCATCAGCGAAAGAAGATAAGCTGGTCAACAGATTCAAGGAAAGTTCAAGAGCAGACGGGACCTCTTCTGTCGATCTTGACATGTCCAAAGACGTGTGGCAGTTGTTCATAAACGAAGAGTCAAATCACAAAGGAGCTGGAGTAGGCATCATTATAATCACCCGAAGGGAACCTTATTGGAGCAAGTCATCACATGGGTTTTCCAACCTCAAATAACGAAGTAGAGTGCGAGGCGCTGCTAGCTGGCTTACGAGAGGAAAAGAGTTGTTGATCAAGAGGCTAGCCATCTACTCAAATTCCCAACTTATAACCAATCAAGTGTCAGAGGAGTACATGGCGAAACACCCAATCATGATTCAGTACCTAGACAAAGTCCCAGAGCTTTTGAATATATTCTCTACCTTCACCATCCAACAAGTTTCCCAGGCAGAAAATACACATGCAGATGCACTGGCAAGCCTAGGATCAGGGCTGGACACCTAATTTAGACATTCAATTCTAGTTGTGCACATTGATCAACCACGCATCAAAGAAGAAGAGCAGCCGGACCTGATGCATATCGATGAGGATCCTAGCTAGCAATACCTTATCATCAACTACTCTGTAAACAAAAATTTGCCCAGGGAGAAGTGCGAGGCTAAAAAAAATCAAGCAGAAAGCTACAAGATATTACATGAATGACAACAAGCTTGTTTGAATTTCATATTCTGGTCCTCATCTCACCTGCATCAAGTACCTGCAAATTTTCGAAATGCTTTGTAAAATCCAGGATAACGAATGTGTAAATCATGCTACGGGCAGGTCACTAGCTTAGAAAGCTCTCAACATAGGCTACTTCTGGCCTACCATGCGCCACGACTCTATAGAGTATGTCAAAAGATGTGATCGGTAACAACGCTACAAGCCAGTCCTAAGTTTACATGACGAAGTGTATCATTTGCAGAACAACCCATTGCCATTCATGCACTGGGCCATCGACTTAGTGGGTCCCATGCATCAACAGTTGCCAAGAACGACATGATGATCGTCGCCACCGACTACTTTAGTAAATGGATCGAGACCAAAACTCTATCATCTACTAAAGAAACCGACATGGAATGATTTATCTAGAGAAACATCGTCTATCGGTTCGACTGCCCACAATCGCTGGTCACTGACAACGAATCGCAATACATCGGCAAACAGATGATAAAGTCCACTCCACTTCAGTTTAAAGAAAGTTCGAGTTTTTCAAAGAAGTGTTTGAGAGAAGATCCAAAGCATTATAAAGGAGATGCATGACAAAACGTCCTAAGGGCGACATATGCAAACTGCATAAACGTCCTAAGAGAGACGTAGGCAACCTGCCAAAACGTTCTAAGGGAAACGTAAGCAACATCCAAAATGTCCTAAGAGAAACGTAGGCTACCTGCCAAAATTTCATAAGGGAGACATAGGCTACAACCAAAACGTCTTAGGGGAGACGTAAGCTATAGCTAAAACGCCCTAAGGGAGACGTAGAATACCTACCAAAACATCTTAAGGGAGATGTAGGCCACATCCAAAACTTCCAAAGGGAGACATAGGTTACATGCCAAAACATCCTAAGGGAGATATAGGAAACTGCCAAAATGTCCTAAGGGAGAAGTAGGGAAACTGCCAAAACTTCCTAAGGGAGATGTAGGCTAATTGCCAAAATGTCCTCAGCGAGATGTAGGTCAACTGCCAAACTATCCTAAACATCTCATAAAACGTCCTAAGGGAGACGAGGCCAATTGCTAAAACGTCTTAAATGAGACATAGGCCAACTGCAAAAATGTCGAAAGGGAGACGTAGGCCAACTACCAAAAATTCCTAAGGGAAACTTATGCCAACTACCAAAAAGTCCTAAGGGAAACTTATGCCAACATCCAAAGCATCCTAAGAGAGAAGAAATACAATATCCAAAGCATCCTAAGGGAGATACAGAGAAGCACCCTTTAAGTAACAGGTGGATAAATATTCTAGCATCCTAAAGGAGATGCCCAACCAAGAGGCCAATAGGTCCACTCAAGAGACAATTCACACAGTTGCCCAACCAAGAACGCCAGCATGCTACGAAAAGAGGTCAGCATACCTAAAAAGAACAGGAATCAATAGATCCAGAAGTTCAGGTATATTAGTGAGAAGTCGATAGGCCAAAATTCAGCAGATCAAATGAAGTGTTCAATCGTGACCAATACACAAAGCCACAAAGCTACAAAGAAGAAAAGTCTTCATCTACATTGAAACTTCATCAGCTGCAACCACCCACTTATCAGCCTCAGCTACATGCTTATCAGATGTAGCCATCTACTCATCAGCCTCAGGTACCTGCTCATAGGCTGCATCCTGCTTATCAGTTGCAACCACCTACTTGTTAGCTTTGGCTACCTTTTCCACAACATCATCCTTAGCCTCATCAGTTGCGCCCTCCATTGCTTCATCCTCCTCAACTGCAGACTCATCAGCCATCGTCTCACCAACTGCCCGTTTCTCAGCCGTATATGTATCTGTGATGGTATCCTGCTCACCTCAAGTGGAAGATCGAGTTAACCATCCAAGTCAAGACCATGATGTTTCCATCTCTCAATATCACTAGATGGAGGCAGACCACCTTCTTATTTTCATGGCCTGAAAAACTTTAGCCATGTACGGCTCTAGATCAAACTTTTTACTAATCTCCTCAACCACAAGTAAAAGACAAAAGTCAGTTGGTCACAAGAACTCACATATAACCAAAAAAAAAAATTATATGCGAGTAAAGCAGATCAACAATTCTAGACTTATCATAGCAAGACATTGCACTAGCCAGCCAGCATAGCCCAAGGCATGGCCCAAACCACATGGCAAGCCATGGCCTAAGTCGCACAAGGTAGCATGTCACAATCCAAACAGGCCCAAGACTGCAGGAATAGCCCATAGTCTTGGCAGCCCAACAGAGAAAAAGAAGAAGGTAGCCATAGGCAAGTGATGGCCACAGTCGACAGCAACCGGCCAACTGGTCCTCACCGTGAAGAAAAAATTGAAGAAAAATAAAAACCCTAGTGTGACTTATCTTGGTGTGCATGGAAATTCCTCTCCTCAACAAGTAGTACAATTCTCTAAGATCTCTCTCACAAGCTAGAAAGCAAAGGAAAGCAAGTTTGCGATATTAAGAGGAGCGAAGAGAAGCCTTGCATTTACAGCAGTTGGGTATCCTTGACCAACAAGGAGTCACAAGCCTATTCCCAAGAGTCCAACTCATAATTGGAAGCTCAAACACAATTGGAAAGCCTGAAGAGTATTTCACATCTCCTCCCTGCCACATACGCGCCATGCAGAAGCTATGAGGCATTTGTGGGAGCATATATTTCAGCGACCAATGAGCAGATGACACGTGGAAAAGAGAATTTTCCTAGGTCAAATAGTTACCCTAATTAAATCTTATTTAATTAGGAAATTATAATTTATTTAAGATTAGAATATCTCCCTAAATCAAGGATGAGATTTCCACTGAATCTCCTTGATTAATTCCAATCTCCTATCTTTAGGTAAGAATAATCCAAATTAAATAATGATTATTCTTCAAACCCTAGCATACAAGGTGCCTATAAATACATGGCTACATAAGGCATTCAAGATAAGTGCCACCACACATGGCTAAGGCCACTCGGCTTACCTCGTGAGAGAAAACTCCATTTACTTTAGCTATTGTCATGTCTTTATCAATATCAAATCGAACTAACTTAGGCATCGGAGTGCCTTTGGCTAACACCCCCCAGGTGTGGTCTATTTTCTCCAATTTATTTTGTAGGGATCGAAGAAGAAAGAGAAGGAAGATCAAAGATCGAAGAATAAATCCGTGATTCCTTGTGCAGATTTTTTGTTCAAATAGATAAATAGTCACTACTCTCTAGAATAGATTAATACTATCCGACAGAAATTAGTTAGTACAGTCCGACGTACCAAACGAGCTCTTAGGTTCTGCCCAAAAAAAAAAAAAAACTTAAAAAGGGAATAATAACTACTCAAACTATGAACGAGAATTCGCTTGCAAATGAGTGGTCTCATGTTCGAATCCCCATCTTGGTAGTGTGTGTGAAGTCTTAGGTCTTAGATTTGAACCCCCATGACATCTTGGTAGTGTGTATGTGTGTGAGAAAACTAAGTTCCCCCACCCCAATATTACGGGTGGGCATACGAACTGCAAACAAGAGAACTAAACATAACCAAACTAAAAAAAAAAAATCGTTTGACCAGAAAAGCAAACAACAACTCAAGAATCGAACTAAACTAATTTTGTCTGGTCTGGTTCACGATTTTGGAATATGAAAATGGTTGATTCACCGAACCAAATGGGCCACAATAAATGGTTAAATGGCACTAAAATTCAAAGATTGAAGCCATAAGGAGTCAAAACCTGACTTGCAACCGCAGACTTCCGTACCAAACCACTACACTAATAAGCGCTTACAACTCTAGAGCAATAAAAAAATAAAAAAATATTATGTGATAATGAGTTAACCTTAGCCGCACCAAACCACTTTTGCAATTGTAATAAGTTAAGAGCATCCACAATGGTAGTGTGTAAAGGTGGATGTATGCTAAATTTACACCTATTACCACTGGAAGTTGCTGTAGTCAGTGGCGGATCTACAGTTGGGTCAGTGGGGTCACACGACCTCTTGGAAGCCATGGAAATAAGCTTAGAGGTCCCTTGAAGCTGCTGGCATGACCTCTTGGAGCTACACACCAAGTGGTCGACGAAATGTCGGAAAGAAGGAAGGGGTTTCAGGCTGAAGTAGAAGGCTGGCACGCACGAGTTTTTTTATTATAAACAAACTGGGCAAAACGACGTCGTTTTGGCCCAGGGAATTTTTTTTAATGACCTGGCCAAAACGACGTCATTTTGGGCTAGGTCAGAATAAAAAAAGACCAGCGTATCCTTCAGCCACTGCTTCTCCACAAACCCGATTCCTCTATTCTAAAACCCCCAATTTTTTTTTTCTCCTCCAACCCTAAGTTCCCAACTCAATCCCCCCCTCCCCCAAACCCTCAACTCCATCTCCTTCCTTAGTACCACCATTGAGGTGCCTTTGTGCTGTCGTCATCGTCACCGTGTGGTGGTGTCGCCAACTACTCTCTTTGTTTTTGCTCATTGTTGCTGTGAAATTTCACAATTCAAGTAAGTTCTAAACCCTATGTTACTATGTATGATATATTTAATTTAATTGAAACCCAATTTATATTTATTTTGATTATATTGTGAGTTTTTATTTTGATTATTTTGTATATGTAGAATATATTTAATTTAATTGAAATCCAGTTCATATTTATTTTGATTATATTGATGGTTTGTTTATATTGTGAGTTTTTATTTTCATTATTTTGTATATGTAGAATTATTATGGAACGGTTTTTTAAGAGAAAGTCATCATCGGGTTCGGGTAGTTTGGTTAATGTTGATTGTTCAAATAATGTTGGTAGTTCAAGAACTCCAAGTTCAAGACAAAGTCAATTAGATGGTGTTTTGGGTAATCTTCAAGCGGACCCTGGATTAAGAACTCGATAGATTATGATGCTAATATGAGAGATGAGGTCGGAAGATCATATCTACAAAAAGAACCTTGTCAACCTAGAGGTCATAATTTCCCACAAACTAATATGTCAAGAATTAATTGACACTTCATTCCTTAATAGTTTGATGAGTTTGATTGGTTGGAGTATAGTATATCTAAAGATACGGCATTTTGTCTCTATTGCTATTTCTTTAAAACCAATTTTGAATAAATGGCAAGTGAAGCTTTCACTGGAGATGGATTTAAGAATTGGAAGAAAGGGAGAGAAAGGTTTAAGATACATGTTGGACCAGTTGGGAGTGTTCATAATAAAGCTAGAGAAGCTGCTACAAATTTGATGAATCAAAATACACATATTGAAACGGCAGTGAGGAAACACCCCAACCAAGCTCGTAAGGCTTATCGCACATGCTTGAATGCATCAATCAAGTGCACTAAGTTTTTATTGTGACAAGGTCTTGCTTTTCGTGGCCATGATGAAAGTGCCACTTCAAGCAATAAGGAAAATTACTTGGAGCTATTGCAATTCCTTACAGATAATGATGATAAAGTTAGAGAAGTTGTGATGGAAAATGCTCCGAGGAATCTCAAATTACTACCTACTTGCATTCAAAAAGAAATTGTGAATTCATGTGCCCTTGAAACACTTGATGCTATCATGGATGGTCTAAAAGATATATTCTTTTCAATATTGGTGGATGAAGCACGTGATGTGTCAGTGAAAGAGCAAATGGCTATGGTGTTGCGTTATGTGGATGACAAAGGCATGTAATTGAAAGATTTGTGGGTATCCAATATGTTACCGACACTATTTCAAGTTCACTAAAGGATGTTATTGACACATTCTTTTATCGCAATAGTTTGAGCCTTTCCAAGCTACGAGTTGAATGGCCTTAAAACAAAAATATTGAGAGAACAACCTTGTGCATATATTATGTTCATTGCTTTGCTCATGAACTTCAACTAGCTCTTGTTGCCATAGCAAAGAAGAATATAGACATTGCCCCTTTTTTTACAACGGCTAATAGTGTGGTTAATCATGTTGGAGCATCTTGTAAGCGGCGTGATTTACTTAGAGGGCAACTCCAAGAAGAGCTTGTGATAGCTTTTGAAAATGATTGTCTTATAACAAGGTGAGGCTTAAATCAAGAAACAAGTCTCAAACGTGCCAGTGACACACGATGGAACTTGCACTATGTTACCTTGATTAGCATCATTTCTATGTTTTCATCTATGGTTTATGTTCTTCAAATGGTTATTGATGATAATACCAATGATAGTGCGGGTGAAGCAAATAAGTTAATGAGAAAAATACGTACTTTTGAGTTTGTATTTCACATTTTCTTGATGAAAGCCATATTGGGACTCACAAATGATTTGTCACAAGCATTGCAAAGGAAAGATCAAGAAATTGTGAATGCAATGGTTTTAGTGAAATCATGCAAGGAAAAGCTACATTGGATGAGGAACAATGGGTTCGATGCATTGGTTAATGAAGTATCTTCTTTTTGTGACAAACATCATATTGATGTTTCTAACATGGAAGAGGCATTTATACTTCCAGGGAGGTCAAGGCGTAATGCTCTAATAAAGACAAATCATCATGATTATCGTGTGGAGCTCTTTATTTATGTTATTGATGAGCAAATTACGGAGTTAGAGGATAACTTTGATGAGGTAAATACCGAGTCGCTTATTTGTTTGGCATGTTTGAGTCCGAAAGGTTCATTTGTAGCTTTTGATAAACCGAAGTTACTTCGTCTTGCTCAATTTTATCCACAAGACTTTTCGGATGAAGATCGTTTAGCACTTGAAGATCAACTTGAGATTTATATTCATTATGTGCGTTCCAGTAATGATTTCTCTCAATAGGAAGGGATTGATGATCTTGCAAAAAAAAAAGGTGGAGACAAGGATGCATCAAGTATTCAATTATGTGCATTTGCTCATTACATTGTCTTTAGTTTTACCGGTTGCAACTACTTTAGTGGAGATGGCATTTTCCGTCATGAATATTGTTCACTTCGAAACAAAATGGGAGATCAATGATTGAGTGATAGCTTGATTGTTGATATTGAGAGAGATATTTTTGCTTGTATTGAAAATGAAACTATAATACTACGTTTTCAAAATATGAAACCTCGTCATGGACAATTATAGTTTGTAATGTTGTTTCTGTTATGAATTATGAATGAAAGTACTATGATTTCATTTTTAATATCTTTTTTCCATCCTAAATTTTTATTGGGACTTTTACACTAAGACTCCTTGTGGTAGGATTCCTGGCTCCACCACTGGCTATAGTGGGAGGATGTAAAGGCTTGTAATTTTACATTGGCCACCGTATGTGTATAAAAAGATGTTGAGTTACATCCATTTTTACGCCCATTTTGTGGACCCCACAAGCAAGAATGAGGAGAGACGAGAGAGAAGAGCATCTGAAAAGGTGATTCCACTCTCCATGTACATGCAAGTAGAAGGATACTTTCCAGAAAAAGGAAAGTGGTGGGCCACATGGAAGATAAAGCGCAAATGAGTTGCCCAAATTATTTCTTTTTGAAAATCAATGACCCATATTTAATTGCATTTGATTAACACACACAAAATCAAATATACATTTTTCCTATTGGGACAAAAATCACATTTACATTCCCTGGAGATGTAAAGGGGATGTAAAAGTGGCTTTACACCCCCAAATTTACACACCATCATTGTGGATGCTCTAAGAGCTCATTTGGGAGTGATTCTGAATGGGCCAATAATCACTTTTATGGAGAATCACTTCTTCATATAATCATTGTAAGTGGTAATAAGTGATTTTATGGGAAAGCACATGGAAGGTAATTCTCCCCAAAAGTGATTATGGTCTATCTAGAATCACTTAAAATCATTAAAAGTGATATATGAAGAAGCACATGGTAGATGCTTCTCCCCAAACGTGGTTCTGGTCTATCTAAAATCACTCACAAATGAACCCTAACCATGTGACCCACATGCCAATTAAAAATAAGAAAATACAGGAATTAATGCATTATGTTGTTAATGTATTGCAATAAGCTAACCATGGGACCCATATCTCTATTTAATTGCATTATAACTTTCATTGACTATATTTTTGAAATACAAAATCCAAATATACAAGTTTAGCATAAAAATAAATTATTTTTTTTCCAAATATATTCAAAATTTTCAATTTTTAAAGATCTCTTTTGAGAATATTTAAATGTTACAATTTTTAGTGTTATTAAATTTATCTATTTTATTTTATTTGAATATTGAAAGAAACATGTAAGTAGATATAACTACTAATCTTAAGCTATTGAACTGCATTATTGCAAGTAAAAATGCAGTTCAATTAAAAATTATCTCATCTCACAAGCCAAAAAAATCCCTAGCCCCTATCTTCCTCCTCTATCTTCCGTCTCAACCTTTCTCTCTCTTTGTGTATCCCTTTTTTTTTCTCCTCTTTCCTTCCCTTTCCTTTCTCATGGATCTTGGTTTTGTTTTTTGTTTTGTTGTTTCTGTTGCAAGTTTGGTTGCAATTTTTTTGGTTTGGGTGTTTTTTGCTTGGTTATAATAAAAGTTACCGGTGGTGCTATCTATCCCGGCAGAGACGGCAATGTCAACGTCGGTAGAGATAGTAACTGTTGCTATGCTGGTTCATATGTGATGTGGAAGTAGACACCACGAAACACCATTGTTGCCATGATTTAGTTGCCACTTTTGGTCCACATATACAAGGTTTTGGCTCCAATTCAGTATTTGGAGTTATAATAATGAAAGTTACCGATTTGTATGGGTTGAGGTTTAGCCAGTGTGACACTAAGGGTTTAACCAGTATGACATTGTGGATTTCTTTGGTTGTCGGAGAGGATGTGGAGTAGTGTTTCTGTTGTTTGTTTTAAGTATATTACTCATTAGGAGTTTGCTGTGTTTTGTATTCTAGGTTTCGGCTATAATACAAATATGTAGTTTTTGCCGTTGCACGGTGGAGATGTATTGTTAGTCTGAGTATGAGTCCTTCGAAATGCTGAATCAAGGCGTTGAGTATTTGTTGATTTAGGCGTAATTCTCCATATCAAATGAACATGTTGTTGGATTTGGTCACTAGAGATATTGTACCCATTTTGGCTCTTTTATGGCTTTGTACTATGATATGTTTCATCAATAATTACTATCATATTTTCTCAACAACAAAAAATGCGTTCAATAGATGCCAAAATAGTTCAATTGATTGAACTATTTTAGATGCAAAAATACTCCTTTAAGTATGAACAATCATTGTAAATTCTCTTAGAAGTGTAGACTGAATATAGCTAGTTTCTTATAGACTTTATAACAATCAACATAAATCTAATATGAATTTAGTGAAAGCCCAAAAGAAGCAGCCCGCTCTCAAAAACACCCAAAATCTTTTCAAAATGATGAAAAAAGCCCATTATCTTTCACATCAAGAACATGCAAATCTTATAACTCTTTCCTCCATCGAAAACCACCATTAGCATGTGAAGAGACCAGACCTACATGTGAAGATTTTGTCTTCAAGCGACCATACCATGTGAAAACTTTATCACTTTTTCTTTGTACAACAGTGCTAGAAATAATATTTTTGTTTCTTTGTACATATTTTTTAGTGCATTTTGTCTTAAAATGCATGAGAATCATTTGTTTACCATCAGTTGGCATGTGAAGTGTGTATGAAAGTTCAAATAGATAGAGAGGCTCCTCTTCTCATCCTTAGTCATCCTTAGTAGAAAGGCTCCTCTTCTCATCCTTATCCATTCTTAGCAGAGTCGGTGAATATGTGTATATAGTTTTCTAACTCCAAAGAGAGAAGAAAAAATCTCAGCACTTTCTCCTTCTGTTTTCAATCAATAAACTCCTTTTGTTCATATACTTTCTCTTATTATACTCTTACTCCGACTATTGTTAATACCGCCGACCATCGTTAATACCCGTTCATAGCAGTTCCAACAACAAAAGCAATTAAGTAAGTATTTTTCTCTTTTATTTTGGTTTTCTTAGTAGACTTATTGTCCAAAATAGGAAAACGTTTTATAATTATGTTATTATCTATTGGAAATTTAATATTAACTAATATTAGTTTTCCTATTTGAATGAAAATTAATAAAATTCATTGGGTTAAAGACATGACCCTTGGCTTAAAGACATCTTCATATGGGGGGTGACAACTCTTCAAACCAATGGATGCATTATTTGGGGGGTGACAACTCTTCACACTAATGGATGCATTGTTTGCCTTTTTCATATTAGGATACCTCTTTGGAAAGGGTATTTCATAATCTATAAATAGAGCAATTCTCTTGCAGTTTTATTCATTCGATCAATTCTCTACATACATACTTTCATAAATAGAGAGCATTAGAGTTTTCATAAAGAGAGGTTCCTGCATAATTTTGGTTCAAAATTCCTTGCGAATTGTAGTGCTTCTTTCATAAGGAGGGGAGTCATTGTATCCTGGGAGACGAACGCTAGTGAACCATAAGCACCAGTGTGGGGCGTAATTCGTTATAAGGTCAGAGTGTCCAACACTTGCCTCGACTCAATTAAAGTTCTTTTAATTCCATTATGCTCTTGTAAAAATCTGTTTTGTTTGTAGTGTTTATTTATTTATTTTATAGCAATTTAGCACTCTTATTTCCTACATTATCTTGCTAAACTGATGATCAATACTTTGTTTGAGCATTTGGTCATGTTTGATATTTATCATAACAATAACTAGATGTTTGTCAGGGAACCTCTGAGTTTAGAAGACCTCTGAGCTCTGCACCATAGCCCTTTAAGTTGGCGCTTTTGCAATTCCATATTCTAGGAATGGTGTCTGGTTGTTATTTTGACCTTTAGAAACCTTGATCGAGACCCTGCGAAAAAAATATGGTATTAGAGCTTAAGTTTAGCACTTTAATAATATAATTATAACAGTAAAGTACCTTGAGGACAGAAGTCAATCAACACAACTGATAAAAACTAACATTTAATAACCTGTTAAAATTTTGTTAATCACCAAAATCACCAGTTAAGAACAATGAACCTTTTGCATGTTTAGCCCTTAGTGGATGTTGTGTTAACTAGCAACTATACGGGCCAATTAGTAGTATAGCAAGATAAGAACGAGATCGTATCCACGAGGATTGAGAAGTTTAGATTAATTATGTACTTAGATTACCCAATTCTAGAAACAAGAAGTTAAGTCTAAAACAGATTTTAGAGTGAGATTGAGTTTGGAAACAAATGAAGCGAAATGAAATTGGAATTTGAAGTGAGAGTGCTTGTGATTATGAAAACAAATCAACAAAATGAAATTGCAAACGAAAGCAAGTAAACAAGTGTAACAAAGAGTGGTCTTAAGGGTTGGAAAAGAGTGGTCCTAACCTTTTATTAATAATTTCCTAATTAGATGCTTGTTGTCAAACCTAAATTAAGCATTAAAATCTATTAAGCATAGAAGAATGTTTTAAACAACCAAGCATGTGTCTAATTTCTGTTGTCGAATGTCCATACATACTCTCCCTATTCATAGTTCAATTCGAATTAAGGCATATGATGTCTACTCAGAATTCCAACCAAGATACACAAATCTAAATGGTAGATAGGCATTCCGATTAGCATATAGGCAAGTAAGCATAATGAATAGGAACATGAATCATGAATCAAACTTGAAACTTGAAATTTATAAACCCAAAATATTCATGTTAGTTTACATCAAAGCCCTAGTTATGGATTTAGCTACTCATAATGGGAAAGAAACTTAAACAAAAATAAGAAAACATAATGAATGTAATAAGAGTAGAAAAATCCTTTTATGAAGTTCTTGTGGTGTCCAATGCTTCTCCAAGAGCTTTTCCAAGTCTAATACTTCTCCAAGAGCTTCCTCATGTCTAGAAGGATGTATGAAGGTTAAGGAGGTGATTTGGGATGAGTTTGGGTGAGTGATGATGGCTAAGAAAGTGGGAATTCGTAGGAAAATGGAAGGAAGGCTTGCTGGGATAATTTTGGTTATTTGGGGCTATTTAGAGTGTTGGGTTGATTGTTGGAGTGTTTGAGGGTGATTTCTGAACGTTTTTGGGGAATGATAGGAAGATGGAGGATGGATGGAGTGATTTGTGGGAGTGTGAATATCAGGATTTGGTTTTTTCCTTTGGTGTGGAATGGATGTGGTATTTATAGGGAGAAAGAAATGGGAAATCTGATTTTAATGTGCCTTCTATCTGCAACACTCACTTCACCAACTTTACCTAACACACCAATGTAATTGAAAATTAGTTTCTTTTCTTATTTGGTTGTTGCACTTCACCAACAAATCCCACCAGAAACCATAGCTCATCATGACCAAGCAACAATTAGCTCATCCTTAGGTCAGCATGACTAGCAACTTCATGAACTCACGAATTGGGCTTCCCTTTAGCAACTATAACTTTGAGCCATCCATCTTGAATTTCAGAATGTCATCTTTCCAACCACATGTCATTTGGGCCAATCCAAAGTTGGAGGAATGAGTTAAAACCGAAACAAATTTCTAGCCAGTTTGCATATTTTTGCACAATTTTGCACATTTTCCTATCCAAAGTCACAATTCCTATCTAAAGCTCAATGAATTAAATGATAAACAAAAAAGAGATTAAAAGCACAAGTATCAAAATTCTTCCAACATATTAACCAAAATGTACTAAGAATGGGGTTAAATATATAATATAAAATCAACTCATCATATTTGAAGGTGATTTCTGAACGTGTTTGGGGAATGATGGGAAGATGGAGGATGGATGGAGTGATTTGTGGGAGTGTGAATCCCAGGATGTGGTTTTTTCCTTCGGTGTGGAATGAATGTGGTATTTATATGGATAAAGAAAAGATAAATATGATTTAATATGCCTTATAACTACAACACTCACTTCACTAACTTTACCTAACACACCAATGTAATTGAAAATTAGTTTCTTTTCTTATTTGGCTGTTTCACTTCACCAACAAATCTCACCAGAAACCATAGCTCATCATGACCAAGCAACAATTAGCTCATCCTTAGGTCAGCATGACTAGCAACTTCATGAACTCACGAATTGGGCTTCCCTTTAGCAACTATAACTTTGAGCCATCCATCTTGAAGTTCAGAATGTCATCTTCCCAACCACATGTCATTTGGGCCAATCCAAAGTCGGAGGAAAGAGTTAAAGTCGAAACAAATTTCTAACTCAGTTTGCACGTTTTTGCAGCATTTTCCACATTTTCCTATCCAAAGTCACAATTCCTACCTAAAGCTCAATGAACTAAATGATAAACAAAAAAATATATATATTAAAAGCACAAGTTAAACTGAATAACATAATGAAATCATAAGCTAGAATGGTACAAAATGATATACAATTATGAACTGATTGATGGACACCTATTAAAATAAAAGAAAAAGATATACTTAGATAAATTATATGATAGAGTACCTTAATCTAAAAATCAGTGAACAACAAAAGAGAAAATTAACTTTAGATAATAATACATTAGTTTATTATTTTCCACAAAAAAAAACACAAATATCTATTACACAGTAGTAACAGTCCTTTAGAAAATAGTATTGTTGACCTTTTAATTTGTCAAGCAGAAAGTGTAAAATTTGAACGTAATAAACATAATAGAATAATTCAACAGTTATTAGAATATTTTTAGAAAAATTCCTTAAAAACAATGAGACAAAACTTAGACTATATAACATCTCAATTAGAAGATAATAATAAAAATATTGAAAGATTTCTAAGCCAAAACAAATAGAACTCCAATCATTAGAAATTATTAAGCAATTAAAAATAGGAGTGCAAAAAATTCAATTAGTACAAAAAACATTAACTGAACAAGTAGAAAAAGTTATATAATAAAATAGATAGACTTTTAGTTTAATGACATATTCTAAAATTAATAATAAATATATCAAAGCATTAGAATAAGTTGGTAAACAAGATACCGAACCAGTAGGCCTTACAGAATTTACAACATCTGTAGTAAGTAGTAATATTCCTATAAGACAAAATAATTTAATTATCCAATTAATTTTGGGATATGATTTCCCCACTCTCATTTTCTCCACTTACACTCCCTTTTGCTTTTTAATATTTTTTTATCAATTTTGTTCCTTCTCTTTCTTATTCTGCCCTTACTCTACATTAATTTCTTTTAACTTCACTTTTATTTTAGTTCTTTTTCTTTATACTTGATTTTCCAACTTGCACTCCATTTTTAGTTTTTTTTTTTTCCTTTTAATCGAGTAAGAAATTAAATTTTTTTTCCCTTTACTACTGAAAATGGAGTGTAAGTTAGAAAATTAAGTATAAAGAAAAAGAAGTGTAGTAAAAAAGAAATTAATGTAGGATAAAGGTAGAACAGGAAAGAGAATGAACAAAATTGATTAAAAAATATTTAAAAGCAAAAAGGAGTGTAAGTGGAGAAAAGGGGAGTGGGGAAATCAGCTCCCTTAATTTTAAATCTAGCTGAAAAAGTAGACCAATTAGAAGAACAACTAGTAGAAATCAATCAAGTAGTGCACAATGCTACTTCCACATTACCTAAAGAATTAATTGATAAATTAGAAAATTTAACCTTAGGCAATAATCCTCATAAAAGAAAAAGAAGAATAAATCCATTTGATAATAGTAAATGGAACTCTTTAGGAGAAAAGGAAAAGAAATAGTCAGAATAGAAGATATATACCCTAGTGAACAAGAAGCACAAGAATTTCTTAGAAAAGATTATGAAAAATCTCAGAAAATTAAGTATAATTTATATCAATTAGGAAGATTTGAAAATAAACATAGTATTGTAAGTAACATTAGTCAACATGAAGTAAGCTGTATAGGTAAAGAAGTAACTCTTAATTTACTTAGTAACACAATAATAGAACATCTTAAAAAGTCACACTGTCAACAAATTCATATAGGAACAATTATGATAGGAATTGCTAGACTCACAAGAGCACAAGTAAGAACTAAAGCATTAGTATACATATATGATGATAGATGGGAAAACCATCAGCAAGTAGCTATAGCTACAGCAGAAGTAAATCTTAGCAGAAACCTAGCAGTTATAGGATGTATTCCTAATTATGTCATGAATATTAGAGAATTTAGTAAACATATTACAATTAGTATAAGAACAAAAAATTATAATATGAAAGGTGAATACAAAAATTTAAGTATTAGTCTTATGTATGTAGGAAAAGTTTTAGACAACTATAATTATAAATTTAATGTAGAATTTCAAAATTTAGTACAAACATTTGGTATAGTAAACATGTTAATATGATAAAGTCAAAAACCAGTAAATAATAGCTTTTTAGAAGGAACATAATGGATATTACCCAATTTACAAGTAGCAAAAAATAGACAACCTGATAAAGCACAATTTTTTGAAAATCATATAAGTGAAGCAATAGTAAGATTTACTCATTATAAAAAAATAAATGATATAGAGACTTAGAAAGTGAAGTAGAAGAAATACACATGGCATTTGATAATTTAAGGGTACTGATTTTCCCACTCTCTTTTTATCCACTTACACTCCATTTTTTTTATTAAAATTATATGTTTTCCTCCTCTTTTGTTCACTTACACTCCATTTTATCTTATAATAAAAAGTATTAAAAAAATAAAAGGGAGTGTATGTGGATAAATGGGGAGTGGGAAAATCACCACCCTAATTTAAATATGATTGAGCATAATTTTGAAAATATAATTGATAAACTCATAGATGACATAGACAGTTTAAATGAAGAAGAATATGTAGAAAAATATAAGACTTATGATTTAGAATTACATAGATTGTCAGATAAAGAAATGAAATATTTAATTTTAAATATAGGATTATAACATATTTTAAGAGAAAAAGAATATCAAAATATGTTAATTGAAGTAGAATGCATACTAGCAGAAGATTAGTATAGTTCAATTGGACCATTTGTAGTCAATGGAAGTAAAGCAGACCATCAAAATCTTAGGCAAACTAATGAACCATATAGAGAAAATAATGAAGAAACCTATAGAAATGCCTTTCAGCAAGAAACAATTGGACTAAGAAAAAATAGAATCCCTTATAAAGGAATTAAACAAATTAATTTAGTAGGAAATATATTAAACTTAAATCATGTAGACCCACAAGAGGGGAAAAAACAATAGAAAGATAGGGAAAAGGATGTGTACTTGCAGCATTAATGTTAGATTTTAGCAATAGTAAAGATATATATGTTAGATTACTTTGAACATACTTTAGATGGAATGATGTTTGATTACTTTCAAGCATGAAAAACTAAAAATCCAAGAGAATATCAAGCAGCAAAAGAAATGTTTAATATAGATGTTTTTGTTAAATTAATTAAATATGAATTTTTAGATCATAATAAATTATATGGTAGAAATGAACAAGAACAAATTAGAGCCATAAGAAATTTAGAACAATTATAAATTTGTGATTTGCAATATATTAGTGAATATACTTCAGACTTTTTCAGATATTTAGGTAGAACTGGCAGAATTGATGATCTTAATTTATTAGATGCTTATATGACAAAAATTAAAGGACCAATAGGAGAAAGAATTTGGAATGAATGTCCAAAACACCCTAGGAAACTAGATGTATCCATAGGAGCAATAATACAACATATATATATATATATATGACATATTACGATCAAAATGTAGTCAAATAAACAATTTACATGAGCTGTAAAAAATATAGATTTACCTAAACAATATGAATGTCATAGAAAATTGAGGTAGAAAAAGCTATATATAAAAAAGTTATAGAAAATATGGACCTTATAAACAACAACATAAATTTTTTATAATTCAACCTTAAAAAACTTTTAGAAGAAGAAACTATATTCCTGAACAATTTAGGAAAAGAACAAATAAACTATGGATTAGAAAATATAAAGTACCCAATAAAAGTACATGTAAATGTTTTCTTTGTGGTGAAGTATGACATATTAGATCTAAGTGTCCCAAATTAGGAAAGCAACCTAGAGAAAAAAATACAATTAATTGAGCAATTTCAATTAAAAGATGATGAAGACTTAGAATCAATTTATAGTCTTGATGATAATTTAAGTGATAATGAAAGTATTTATAGTGTTAATGCCTTAGACTCAGAATCAAAATCATATTATTCTATTAATTCCAATAGTGAATTAGATGAATATATGTGTATATTTGAAGAACAAAAAGAGCATGAGGGATTTAAATATGTTAATTTTGGATGGCCTCAAGAATGTAATCTGATGAGTCGATTTTATATTATATATTTAACCCTATTCTTAGTATATTTTGGTTAATATTTTGGAAGAATTTTGATACTTTGAATTATATTTTCAATATAGGACTTTCGACTCTCTCTGGAGCAAAACATAATCAAATGGACGAATTTTGGAGTAATTCCAGTTGGAGGACGTACGTGAGTCACTTAGCTTGATCGTATCAAAATATCAGACTTTTACACTAAGCGATGATTTCCTGGTGAATAAATGAAGGAGCGATGTGCAGTGCTGGAATAGTGACGTTTTGGGCTTATATTGCGTTTTTGGAGCCCAAGATGACCTCGGATGGGTTCGTGGCCTTCTGGAGAAGTGTTCGGAATATTTTTATCTTTAAAACGAGCTATCTTGGGCCAGATTTGGAGGAGATTTGAGACCAAAACGTGGCTGGGCAGATTTGGGCAGATTCTCCTAATCCAATTTGGACTTTATTTCCTAGTCAGATTTTATTTTAACTTAATTTCCTTATGGGGATTGGGTAGCTAGGTTTTAGGAGGTATTTAAGCTTCTTTTCACTGCAATTTAGCGGTCTCCTTTTAGAACTTCTTTTTGGCTTTTGGAGCGATTGCTAGGGTTTTGGATTTTCGCTACTTTCAGGTGTTTTCATTCTTACTCATTCAAATGATATTTTCTTGGATTTCAATTATGATTATGTGTAACTAATTCCCTTTGCTAAGGTGAATATGTAGTTTTATTAATTTGCTTATGAATGGATGCATGTTTGTTTTGAATTATTAATCACTGTGTTTAAAACTATCTATCTATTTTAATGACTGATCACCATTAGGATATGTAGACAAGTAATTTGATGCAATTTCTGTTGGAACATCACCCTGAAATTGAGGAGGGCTTCTTGTGATTAGTAATTGTAAGTTCACTTAAGGCGAACATCACGCTCTTAAGGGTTGCATGGTTTTTCAAAGGGTTTTCACAAAGCTTAATGAGTCTTGCATGTTTAGATTTGATCTGAACATCACAGACGGATTGCATGTTAGATATACGTTTTCGCTTGAACATCACAAGGAAAATATGCATTAGGAAAACCTAACCTTCAAAGCATATATGTGGAAATTCATAAGTAATTGATAGAATTGCATAGGATTGCGACGGTGTTGGCTAAACCCTAGTTTTCTCTAAATTCTTAGTCTTTAAAAAGAAATCGCTTTTCTTCTTTGCTGTTATTATTTCCCAACTTTCAGATTTCTTTTACTGTTAGTTAATCTTTTCAAATTCATAAACTTCAAATCTTTGATAAAATCTATTTTAGTTATTAATTAAGAGTTAGTTTAATTACAGATTAGTCAAACAATCTTTGGGGACAACGACCTTGCATGAGCATTTATACTACAATTACCTTGTATTCTTGCAAGTATTTTCAGTGATTTTAACCCTGTTTGCGTAGGTACTAAAAATCCTATCAAGAAATTGGAGCAATTGCTCCAAAAGCCAAAAAGAAGTTCTAAAAGGAGATGGTTAAATTGCAGTGAAAAGAAGCTTAAATACCTCCTAAAACCTAGCTACCCAATCCCCACAAGGAAATTAAGTTAAAATAAAATCAGACTAGGAAATAAAGTCCAAATTGAATTAGGAGAATCTGCCCAAATCTGCCCAGCCACGTTTTGGTCTCAAATCTCCTCCAAATCTGGCCCAAGATAGCTCGTTTTAAAGATAAAAATATTCCGAACACTTCTCCAGAAGGCCACGAACCCATCCGAGGTCATCTTGGGCTCCAAAAACGCAATATAAGCCCAAAACGTCACTATTCCAACACTGCACATCGCTCCTTCATTTATTCACCAGGAAATCATCGCTTAGTGTAAAAGTCTGATATTTTGATACGATCAAGCTAAGTGACTCACGTACGTCCTCCAACTGGAATTACTCCAAAATTCGTCCATTTGATTATGTTTTGCTCCAGAGAGAGTCAAAAGTCCTATATTGAAAATATAATTCAAAGTATCAAAATTCTTCCAAAATATTAACCAAAATATACTAAGAATAGGGTTAAATATATAATATAAAATCGACTCATCATAATCAATGTAAGAAAATAGTGATAGAAAAATATTACACTAAGACAATAATTTCTTGTAAACCTTGTTATAATAATAGACCAATAAAAATAAACACAGTTGAAATAATAGATAACAATAATCAAAAGAATAATTTCCCTAGTATAGAGAAACAATAGACAAGTTCATTAATAAAAATTAATTGTCATTTAGAATTGTCAAAAGAAAATAAAATTCAAACTAGAGCTATGATAGATACAGGTAGCACAAAAAATGTAATAAAAAAAGTGTTAATGCCAAAAAATTTAGGCAAAAACTAGCTAGACCAGTAAGAATAATACAGTTTGATACAAGACCTGTATATTTAACACATTGTATTAATAATATACCAGCTAGGATAGCAAGACAACAGTTTAATTTACCCTTAACTTTTATATCCTCAGTAGGATCATATCCCTTTATCTTAGGATTAATTTTTTTTTTAAAAGTTTATAAAGAGGATTTTTATATACACCTCCAGGTATTACATTTTTTTTTAAAGAAAGGTATAACCACAACTGATCAAAATAATATATTAGAGTCTTACAATAATATTATAATAGAAGAACAAAATTTTAAATATAATAATATGGAAGAATTAGAAGAAATAAATGAACAAAAGATATATGAACAAAATAATCTAGAATATGATGATATAATATTTGACCATGAGTATCCAATTGTAGGAGAAATAAAGCCTTTATAAATTATGCAAATAGATAGACCAAAAACTTTAGAAGAATTATTATAATTAGCTAAACAAACTAGAATTATAGGAGAAGATCTCCAATTACATTGGAATAAGAATAAGATATTAGCAAAATTAGACATTATCAATTCAGACTTAACAATTAAAACAGCATATATGCCCTGTAACTTGTTAGACAAGCAAGAATTTGAACACCAAATCATAAAGATTTTAAATTAATTATGTAACGACCCGGTCCTAAATAATTTGGCGAATATTAATTTATTCAAATAAAATGATCATTTTGCCCCTAGAATATTTTATGAGGTTTAAAGTTGACTTTTTGACCGGGAGGAAATTTGGAAATTACGGCAGTACCGTTGCGTAGAGCAAGGTGAGATGAGTCCGTAGACATGTGGTGGGTTTGAATCGGAGTTGTAACGAGAGAGATACGATCAAAATACCCTCAATGGCATAATCGTAAATATTGCGAAAAGAGTTTGATAAAACTGACTTCTCTCTCTCTCTCTCTCTCTCTCTCTCTCTCTCTCTCTCTCAATCTCTCTCCCCCGCGCGTCCCTCTCTCTTTCCTCTGCTTCGCGACAACCACCATAGCCGGCCACGTTTTGGCCGGCCGTTCGCTCATCCGACCACCAAAGTCGACGGGGCCGGTACCAAAATGACCGGGCCGCTGTTCTCTTCCTACCCCAGCCAGGTGTCATCGCTAGCCGTCGAGATTTCATCGGAAAATTGAAGAGAAAAGCTCGGTTTTGATAGAAACTTCGCCGGCTTCGTTCTCCGTCGTCCGGCAGCCATTTTTGGCGATCAAGGTATGGAAATTCATCCATTCCTCATGATCTAGCTGATGGTTGGGTAGGATTGCATCGATTTTGAGCGTAGGATGTCTGATCTTCGAATTGGATTTCGGCCAGATTTTGAGATGAGATTCTGGCCACTTCCGGTCAGTTTTTGGGGTAGGTTCAAGAACAAAAGTGACTCCAAATAGGGTGTTTCACCTAGGGTAGGAGTCTCGAGCCGTGATTTTGGTTTTTCCGGCGATGGGTTATCGCTTTGGACACCCACGCTCTGCCAGCGCTTGTGGCGGAGCGTGGGCACTGTAGAAAAAGGGCTTTGGGTCCTGATGTGATCTCCTGGTTTTCATCAGCGCGTGAGTTCTTTTGGATTCCAATTCGATTGACGTTTGAACCCCGAACGGATTACGCATATTGTGAGTTATCCGGGTGCGATAGGTTCGGACCGTTGGATTAACTCCAATTTAATATATGTTGATCTGGGCATTCCTAGGATTGTGTAGGATTCAGCGGATTGTAAAACGGAGTCCCGGATACTCCGGAAATGCCAACCCTATGGCTAGTTTTTTAGTAACCTTCCGATCGTGAGCGATCCGACAGTCTGATTTGGACCAAACTTGCAGGACATGTGTCCTAGACCCTGTATAACCTATAGAAACTTTCATATCGGAATTTGGAGGTCGTGGGCCCTGCGGGCCCATTTGACCAAGGTTGAGTAGTTTGACCTTGGGTTGTCCGTGAGACTTCCTAGGTAGTGTTACCTTCCTAGGAAGATTAAAATGACCGTAGAGACATGTCTTGACAGTTAATCGAGTTATGTGGGTATTGTGGGTTTAGGATATTAATTGATGAATTTAAATGAGGGAGTTTATGGGATGCTATATTGGTTGAGGTTTTTATAAGATTAGAAATTAGATATATATTTAATTGTGTGGATGTGTAAGGTATAAAACGGGATTGAATGTCAGTTTGCAGTGCTATATGCACTAACCTATGTAACCCCTGTGATTGTATTGAGGTCGCACGTGTCGTACGAGTAGCCGGCGTGTTAACAGACCCCATACGTGGTCAGGTGCGTCCCAATGTATGAGGAGTGATATGTGATTGTGTTGAGGTCGCACATGTCCTAGGAGTAGCCGGCGTGTTGACAGACCCCATACGTGGCCGGGTGCGTCCCGTCGTATGAGGGGAGATATTGTGATATTGTGTTGAGGTTGCACGTGTCGTAGGAGTAGCCGGTGTGTTGACAGACCCTATACGTGGCCGGGTGCGTCCCGACGTATGAGGGGATTATGTGATATGCTTGTGAGGTCACACATGTCGCAGGAGTAGCCGGCATGTTGACAGACCCCATACGTGGCCGGATGCGTCCCGACGTATGAGGGGATATATGTGATTGTGTTGAGGTCCCATGTGTCGTAGGTTTATCTAGCGTGCGGACAGGCCCCATACGTGACTTTGGATGTTCCGGCGTATGGGGAGGTTTTGGTGAGTTGTGTTTTAGAGAAAAAGGGTTTTAGAGAAAGAACTACGTGTGGCTTGACCCTCAGTAAGGGTACGTAGGCAGCCTGAAGTTACTAGGTGCAGCCGCAGGCTAAACTTTAGCCTCCTCTATTGAGAATTGTTCGGATCTTGTTGTTGGTCCGGGAACTTGGTTGAATTGAGGCTTGTTTGGTGGACTAAGTGAACGGATTAGATTTAGTTAGGTATTTTGTTGAGTATGGTTCCGACCTTGTCGTTGGTCCCGAAATTTGGGTGAAAGTGAGATGCAGTCGTGTTAGGAGGTTGGAGCCTCGTATGCAAATTGATTTGGAAAATTAAATGATATAAATTACTTTTGGCTTGCATAAGTGCATTTGATTATATTATTTGGCGTAAGGTATGTGTTGGTAATTTGTTTTGAAGTATTTGAAGGCCGGAGGCCAAGTAGCTGAATTGCATGTTGTTATCTTGTGCATGCTGCCCGTTGGGATATTAAAATGTGAATTTTGTGCAGGTTGAAATTTGGGGAATGTTCAATTTACAAGGGAGACTCTGCCGAAATTTCGGCAGAAAGTCTCGTTCCCTTACTCTTTTAAGAGAAAGAGGTTACAGTTTGCAGAAGTAGGCCCAACATCGGGGTGATGTCGGGGTTTTCACAGGATTCATCTCGAGTTCCGGAAAATTCGGGGCGGGTCCTGTCAAATTAGACCTTCAAAATCTAGGCACAGATCAGCAACCTTTGTAGTTAGAAAACACTGAGAGCTTAAAAGAGGTAAATGTAGAATAGTGTATAATTATAGGAGATTAAATGATAATACTTATGAAGATAGTTATAAAGTACCAAATAAAGATGAACTTATGAATAAAATTCAAGAAAGTAAATATTTTACTAAATTTGATTGTAAATCAAGATTTTGGCAAATTAGATTAGCAGAAGAATCAATTCAATGGACATCATTTACTTGTCCATCAGGACATTTTGAATGGCTTGTGATGCCATTTGGATAAAATGCAACATTGATGTTTCAAAGAAAGATAGATCAAATTTTTAAGAAGTATGATAATTTTTATAGTGTATATGTAGATGATACTTGCTCATAGTAAAAATAAAAAAGAACATAGAAAACACTCATAAATTATTTTGAAAGAATTTATCGATAATGGTATAGTCATAAGTAGCAATAAAGTAGAGCTTGAAAAACAAGATATAGAACTTTTAGGTATGTATATTAAGTCAGGAACTATACAATTACAAGAACACATAGCTAAAAAAACGTTAGAATTTTTAGATAAATTAGAAGATAAAAAACAATTACAAATATTTTTAGGATTATTGAATTATGCTAGAAGTTTTATCCCTGATTTAGAAAGAAAGATTGCATCATTGCATAGTAAAACTAGTAAAACATGGCAAAAATATTTTAATAGTGAAGATATTAAATTAGTTCAAAATATCAAACAAGATATAACTCAACTTAAACCTTTAGCATTACCATTAGATAATAATTACAAAATAGTTGAGACAATGCATCATCAATAGGATGGGCATGAATTTTATATTAGAAGAAACATAAAGAAGAACCTAAATATGAAGAAAAGGTTTGTAGATATGCATAAGGTAAATTTAATGATATTCATATTAGATTTCCAGCCACTGACTTAGAAATTTTAGGAGTCATTAGCTTCCTTGAAGCATTTTCATTGTTTTTACATAATGAGATATTTACCACTAGAACAAATTGTCAGAATATTGTTTCTCATTATAATAAAATTACTACTAATAAACAAGCAACCTGAAGATGGGTCAATTTTGTTGATTTTATTACAAGAAATGGATTTAGACCAATATTTGAGCATATTAAAGGTATGGATAATACTTTAACAGACATCTTATCTGGTATTATTCATTAACAGATATGCAATATTTTGGAGCATCATACTCTGGCAGCAAAAATAATGGTACACCATCACAGGGTGGTAATCCATTAAGCATGATTAGTCAAGCAAGATTAGTAGTAAATACTTACTATTATAATGGAATTCCAGTACAAGAAGTTAGAAATCTTGCTTTAAAATATCGTACTCAAGCATCAGTTAAACAAAAAGTACTTTTAGACAACTTTTGGATTAGAACTAATAATGAAAGCATGAGAAGAGGACATGAAAAACTTATTAAAGCCCTTGAGCAAGAGTTTTTGGCATATAATTATGATTATAAAAGAGCAAAACAACAACTTTCTTTTTTGCAAGAAAAACATGAAGAGCAAAAGAAAGAGTATGATACAATAGTAAGAAGTTTTAGAATCATTAATTTAAGATGTCAAAATTTAAGTATGATTTTACAAGAAAAAGAGGCTAATGAGCCCAACTTACTTGAGCATAATAGAAAATTTTCCCTTGAATGAAAAACTAAAAACCCATATTTTCTTCAAACCTTAGCTAGAGAAAGGTATAGGCTTTTACCATAAGATATTAAGAGTCATATGATTAGATTAGAATATGAGCAAAATATATATCTTTAGTTATACATTCAAGCTTTCCTTTTTAATTTAAAAAATAATCCACATCTTGGTATAAAAATCATTATTAAAAGCTATTCTCATTATACTATTTATTTAGCTAGTATCAACATGGTTGAATATGAACTACATTTAGAGCATAACAAAAAAATATCACAATTACTCCAGCATTTTTAGAAGAGTATGGTTATTTAGGTCAACTTTATATTGAAAATAGTAATCATTTAGATTCATTTTCCTCAAAATTAAAAGAAGTTATAAGTTTTTATATCCCTCTGGGCGTAAAATTAGTTTTCACCAGCATACTCCCAGAGTGGTTTAAGGATAGTACTTACTCAGATAGAGCACAACATAGTATTATTATTTCTCATAATGAACTGTTTAGTCCTACAGAATCAGTAAAGACGGAGATCTCTACCAAGTAAGACATTAAAAAATACATATAAGTAATAATAGCTGAGCAACAATTATTCAATGATGATCATCTGAACCTCCTTTACTAATCCAACGTTATCAAGATTTATTCAGAGACTACATCCAGGAGACCATATGACACATATGAATTCAGGATAAGCACAACATGAGCAAAAGTTTTTGATGAAATCTATAACCAGATAGCAAAACAAACTGAAGCAGAAGAAAACGATAACTCATACTAGAATAGCTTAGGAGAAGAAGAGCTACACAATATAGATAACATGTTGGAAGCATAAAACTCCATGTGAAGTTAGAAGTATCATCATCTCATGTGAAGAAATCATTTCAGCAAAAAGATGCAGCATCAGTCCAAAGCAAGAAAATCTAACTTTTTTGTTCCATACGGCTAGCAAAAAGCAAAGACACTAGGCAATTCAAAAATAAATAAGGGCATTATCGTCCAAACACTAAAAATTTGGGCCTCTTTATAAATAGTTCCCCTAAATCTAAATACTCCCAAACTTATATATATATATACACAAATAGCTTCCATCGAGGGATCCCTCAAATAAGTTTATTTGAGGGACACCCCTTAGGGC
>NW_007362500.1:260943-313007 GCF_000346735.1 Prunus mume
TACATACTTTCTTGTTATTCAAGAAGTGAATGCGTCGTAGTATCGAAGAAATCTTAGTAGAGATGGTTTTATTTCATTACTGTACTGTCTCATCATTCAATTAATTGCAATTGTCAATAACAGTATATTTTTCTTCAAACAAGTTTAGCGATTCTGCCTTGATTTTGTATTTCGGAGGTAAAAATTATTAGTCTAAGAAAGTGCTGTTAGATGAATAGATGCAGTCATGACCATTGATAAGGAGAATCTTTGAATATTCATGAGAATATGGTCATTGTGTTCTTAGCATTTGATGACATAACATTTTGTATCCCAGAACTATTTGCAGCTGGTCATTTTTGTTGTACTGTTTTTCTGATTAAAATATATTACTATGATTATATGCAGGCATCAGTTGGGTGCTGGGAGCTGGAGTCCTTGGCTGCAGCAGGGTAGACAGGTCAAGGGCAGACACGGTCGTCCAGAATTTCTTAGCAGGTCTAGCCCACAAAAGAAGAACTGGAAGAGTCCAACAACTCTATCTGCTTGGTCTGACCCTCCTGTCAAAGGTATTTTTTGTGTTATTTTATCTGTTATGTTTCTGCATGTTTTGATTGATTCTTTGTTCCAGCTGCTCAGTAGTACACGGATTGCTTTCTTATATACTTTAACAAAGAGTTTGGGTTATGTTCTGGTTATGTAGAGAAAACAAAACCAAGTCTTCAAATGCAGAATATCCATTTCCTTTTCAGCTTTAACCATCATGCAAAAGGAATCCCAAAAAATGTATGTTTTTATACACGCTGAAGTGTATCATGACCAATATGTTATTTTTTCATTGCGGAAACTCTCTTCCCCCCCTATGATTTTTAAAGCGAGAAATATTCTTCAAGATTTTCCTTACTTTCTGTTTTGGTTTTTATGCCCCTCAAATTACTTTCTTTTTACTTTTGCCTTTGGTGTGAAGGAAAGTAAGATCCCCTCGCGAAATTCAGTTCCTTTACTTTTTTTTGTTGTTGTTTCGTTGATCACTTTATCAAAGTATTACCCGTTGGGCATGGTTCTGGGACGGCTATTTGACACATTCAGTTATGCTATTTGTGTCTGTTTCTTGCAGGTGTCACGTCACCATCCTTTAGGGCACGTGATCAACAGGAGTACTATTCAACCTTCCACAAGATGCAAAGCCGAAAGAAGTTCACAAAGAAAGAGTGGGATGATTTCACACAGGAATCAACCCGCCAAGCTATAGCAGAATGGGCATCATCTCCTGAAGTCACTGATTGGATCATCGAGCATGCTGACCGTATACAACTCCTTCCAAGCGAGAGTTCAGACGAAACCGTGGGAAGTGCATCAGATTCTACCGATGAGAATGTTGTGGGTAGCACGGATCGAGTAGGTTTTCTCAAGTGGTAGTGCCGTCTGCAGTTGGCTTAGGTTGTATTTTGTGTAACTTCTAAGGTAGATGACACTAATTTGGACTGGCTCCTTGAAGTAACATGTAGTGGCTGTATAGAACGGGTAGGAATGACTTAGTTAATTTTATGCACCAGTCAGCATTCTGGGAATTTTGGTAAAACTAGTTAACCATGTCATAGGCGCAGCTTTTGTCATACTGCTTGTTTAGGCGTCCAAAGTAAATTTCTGCTACTAGCTAGCTGAAGGCAAGACGCCATAGAAGGTGCTGTAAGTTCTGAGTTCTGACTGTAGTCGTGTACTGAATGTGAATGTGGAAAGGATTTCATGTTTCTGTATATCTTCTCAAAAGGATTTCATGTTCCACTACTTCTTACCCATCTTCCGTTTATTTATTTTTTACTCTTTTCTCATGGAAGACATGGATTTATAACTATTTAAAAAGTCAACGGTCTAACCTAGTGAAAACTGAAAAATTATATTGGCTTAGAAGTCTTCCTCTGACACTTGGCAATGTTTGTGAAAACCCTCTTCCCCTTCCCCTTCCTAACTTTGGCCGAAAGTTATTGAAAAAGGGCCGTAGGCGGGGTTACGCTTTGTTCTTTTTCCTCGAGAATTCCTTGTAGTTTCCAACCGACGCAAACAAAGAGTCAAGTCAATATATATAGTTCCCAATTCTCGTTCATCATCTTCCTCAAGCAATTAAGCTGCCTTCATTCAAAGACATGGGAGAAGCTCAAACTGGATGGATGTTCGATGTGTTCGTTAGTTTCAGAACTGAAGACACTGGCAATAACTTCACTGATCATCTATACACTGCTCTGGATCAAAAGGGAATTGTCACCTTCAGACACGACGCACTTGAGAGAGGAAAACCCATTTCCTCAGAAATTCAGAAATCGATCAGAGAATCGAGGTTTTCGATCGTTGTCTTCTCAAGAAGCTATGCTTGTTCAAATCGGTGCTTGGATGAGCTTGTGGGGATCCTTGAGTGCATGAAATCAAAGGGTCAGACCGTTTTCCCAGTTTTCTATGACGTGGATCCATCTGATGTGCGCAAACAGAGGGGTTGTTTTGAGAAAGCTTTTTGTGAACATAAGCAATATTTCATGGACAAGGTGGAGAGCTGGAGGGCTGCACTGAAAGCGACAGCTAATCTATCTGGATGGGATTTGAAGAACAAGTAAGTTGTCAGTTGCAACTATTAATTTAATTATTATTTTATGCGTGTTTTAGTATATCAACTTATCAAACTTTGTACATCTGGAACAGATATTTCTTTTGAATTGTCGATATGAGTCCTTCAAGGATCAAATCAAATTTTCCTCTGTCATATGCAGGCATAACTTCTTCCTGTGTTATTAAACTGAATATCTGAAACAGCATTTGGTGGTTTGAAGTTAGTTGTGTTCATGCGTTGTCATGTAATTAGAAGAGCCAAAATGTCATATTTTAAGAGAGAAAACAGGCAAAATTGTTATTACAAAAAGACAGTATCTTGTGAAGCTCTGTTGAAAGCGGTATACATGGTTTTCAGAAGGCTGTTATGAACATACTATTCCCAACGGATACCATGGCTACATTGAATCAATCAATGGGATGGTTTCAGATGGCTTTTGAGAAATTTATTCAAACAGAGTTTTTGGGTTTTGGACTCAAATTCTGTTTTCAGTTTAAAAATTTGGATTAAAATAGAATACCAAATTGCCCCTTACAATTCCCAACTGATACTATGGTTATGATGAATGAAGCAATGGGACTTCCATCTTTTTGACATCATCAATATGCCCATTCTTGTTTTGTCTCTTGTTATTAAAACCATATGAATTGACAAGACCAGAAGGTCTTGGGTAGAAACTGAGGCCATTTTTGCTTCCCAAGTGCAATTTGAATCCAGCTTTGTTTGCTTTATATACTTTCCTTGAAAAATTACAAAGCTGCTCTCTACAAATCAAAGGGCATACATTATATTTGAAATTGCAGCTCCCTTCTTCCCTTCAAATTTTCAGTCTCAGTGAACAGAACTAAAGAATACTGCATATTGCATACTGTTTCTTTGACAAGTTATGGCTCATTTTTCACTCCTCACACGAACTCCTTGTTCTCCTTTTTTTCAGGTCCGAGTCAAAAGTTATCCAAGAGATTGCTGAAAAGATATTCAATCAATTGAGCCAAGAGGTTTCAAGTGTGCCCAAGGATTTAGTTGGAATAGATTCCCTCGTCAAGGAAATGAATATGTACTTAGATACGGGGGTGGATGATGTTCGCATTACAGGAATCTGTGGGGAGAAAGGAATAGGCAAGACAACTATTGCTCAAGCTGTTTTTGACAGTCTGTCTGTCAAATTTGATGGTAGCAGCTTCCTTGCCAACATAAAAGAAGTTTCTGAAAAACAAGGCCTAGTTCCATTACAGGAACAACTTATTTCAGAAATCCTCATGGCAAGGAATATGAAGATAAGGAATGTTCATAGAGGCGTCAATACAATCAGAAACAGCCTATGCCGTAAAAAGATTCTTCTTGTTCTCGATGGCGTGGATCGATTAGAACAACTAGAAAACTTAGGTGGAAACCGTGATTGGTTTGGTGCGGGAAGTAGAATCATAATAACAACCAGGGACGAAAACTTGCTGAGCAGATATAGAGTGGACAGAATATACAGAGCAGCGAAGCTGAATCATGATGATGCTCTTCTGCTCTTTTGCTGGAAAGCCTTTAAGCAAGGCCGTCCCCCAGAGGATTATGCAGGACTATGCAACCTTGTTTTAGATCATGCTAAGGGCGTCCCTTCAGCACTTGAAGCTTTGGGGTCGTTCTTGTTTGGTAGGAGTTTGCCCGAATGGCAAGGTGCCGTGCATAGACTAGCTCAAGTTCCTTGCACGTGGGATTACTTAAAATGAATTTTACCTTTTTGTTTCTTAGTATTGGATGAACAAAGTTTGTATAATGCAAATAGTAGTCAGTAGTGGATCGTAAGACTTCCAATTGATGAGCCTCTGATATGTTGTTTCATGCATCGTTTCGTAAATGCGGTCTGGAAACTGTTAGCCAAGACATATTTGTAAGCTACCAAAAACATATATACATTATATTTGTAAATCATTTACTTGGTTTGCTGTATGCTTACAGTACAGCAATTTTAGAGAGATTGTAGAGGCTTGATGGAAAAGACCTACTTAAAGAATTCGTATCAAGGCGTCTGTACAAGAAGAAGATATTCAGCACAACTAGCTATACACAGGCCAAAAACCAGAAATAACCTTGGAATAAATCTACTTGAGGATTTGAAAGAGAGAGTCGCATCGCCTGCAGAGTCGGCACAAGTCCGGGTGTGGAACGAATGCCGCCAGTTAGATTATTTCTGTCAAAAATCCTGCACAGACAAAAGTACTGCCAAGGCAATAATCACAGGGGTTTGAACCCCTCCCCTTCCAAGTTCTGTAGCCACTTAACCACCACACTAGTAATCACTTGGTGATTAGTACCTATGAAATCTCGTACTTATAATTGTTGCGAGCTGTTTCTCGAAATAGAAATTAACATAATTATTTATAGTTTTATATTGTTGTGCAGTTACTTAATTACTTAATATAATTTATTTCTTTCCTATTTAATCATTTAATGTTATTGATTATTTTATTATTCATTATAAGTACTTACAATACTAAATTCCCCTTCAAATTGTTGCTTAATTACTTAAATTTCTATAATCATTTCTTTATTTCCTATTTAATTCTTCTTTGGATAAATTTATTTTTTAAGCATGGTAAAGTGCCTAATTTTCATGACAAATCAAGTTGGTTTACATCTTTAATTATTTTTTAATTTTTATAAATAATAAATATAAGAACGTGTACCATGTCCTGTGAAATAAGGTTACTCATGTATCTTACCATACAATTTATATAGCGTAAAATATTGTACTAAAAAATGATAAATAAATTACTAGGAGGAGTTTAATTCTCTTTCATTAATTACTCCAGATTTTCTAAGTCACGGAGTTTGTTAGATCGCAATATAATCAACTTAAATCACTCAAACCCACTAGGCAATGCATGTTCTTCCAATTTTTTGTGTCAAAATAATAGATGATTGGCTAAATAAACTTCTTCTAAAGTTTCATTAAAAATTTCCACGTATTTATAACAATTTCCGTGGTTTTTATCTAATTTTTATCGATATCGATATTTTCTTGATATTTCCCTAGATATTTCTGTGTTTTTGAACTACCGATATTTCTGAAACCCTCGATGTTTAAGACCTTGGGAGAGACTATTAGACATTCATTTTTGACACACAACAACTCATACATTTCTTATTGGGTTATCTATTGTAGACATCCCTGAACTTGGCCCTCAGTTGCAATTGGGTATGTGAACTTTTTTTGAGGCAATTACATCCGTTAACTCGATAAATAGTTCCAATTGGGTCCTACCATCCAAGTCTGTCAATTTTTCTGTCAAAATGAGGGGTAAAAGCCTCCTTTTGAGTTGCAAAGGTAATTGTTTTAAGGGTTTTTAATTGTAGACGTCCCTGAACTTTGCTTCCAGTTGCAATTGGGTCCATGAACTTCTTTTTGAGGCAATTACATCCTTTAACTTGACAAGTAGTTCCAATTGAGTCCTGCCGTAACAGAGTAAAAAGGCTAAAAACTTAGAAACCACAAAAGACAGGTTTGAGGCAAAAGTCGAAAAGCGACGGCTCGCGAAGAATTTCTCTATCTTCTCCATGCCGGTGGCGGTGGTTTCAAAGGTGTTGTTGGATTTGTCACGTTGACCAATGCCGTGGCGTAGCTGGCTACTGTGGTGGTTTTCATTTTGGCTCCAAGGGCGCCGCCATAACAAAGGAGAGCTTAAGGGGATGGGGTTGCGGGTGGGTTCTGGATTTTGCAGGTTGGGAGATGGGGGGTGGGTTGCAAGTTGGGTTGGGATATGGGTTTTGAGGGTGTGGGCTAAGGTAGAGGGGGAATGAGCTATAAGAGGGAGGGAGAGACAGAGAGGGAGAGCTGAGAGAGAGAGGGACAGATTCTGTTACGGCAGGACTCAATTGGAATTACTTGTCGAGTTAAAGGATGTAATTGCCTAAAAAAAAAAGTTCACGGAACCAATTGCAACTGGGAGCAAAGTTCAGGGACGTCCACATTTAAAAACCCTTAAAACAATTACCTTTGCAGCTCAAAAGGACACTTTTACTCCTCTTTTTGATAGACAAATTGACAGACTTGGACGGTAGGACCCAATTGGAACTATTTATCGAGTCAACGAATGAAATTGAGGGCCAAGTTCAGGGACGTCTACAGTAGATAACCCTTTCTTATTCTACTGTGTCATGTAGGTAAACCAAATTGCATGTGTTTTCTCCATATCCTCCAGCTTTACCTTGTAGCAAATAGATGGTTTAATAAAACTTACAGATGTATCCGAACCATATGTGAGCTGAATAGTTGAGGTGAAATTCTGCATGAGAGCTGATTATTTGAAAAATTACTCTATTTAAAGTAAATAAGGGAATCAGACGGGCATAAAGCGAAGGTAGAAGAAAAAGAAATTGAATCAGCTTAGGATTAACTAGAGTTGACATAAATGCAGAGTTCCACTGAAACTATTGTTCTTCAAAGTCATGCCAGCCGAAATCGGTGAAGCCTCCTACCAAACGGCAAACTTTTCACCCAAAGGCAATGAAGCCCAACTTTCTTTGACCTTGGACTTGGTCGAGGAGCGCCGAATGCAAGCAAACCTGAAGAACGAAGCATACAAACAAATCATTTCCCGATATTATGATTCAAGAGTGAAGCCTTGCTCTTTCTAGATCGGCGACTGGGTCATGCGCAAGATATCGCTTGCGACCAAAAACCCAACAATAGGAAACCTCGGCCTTCTTGGGAAGGTCCATATGAAATAGTAGGCATACGCCGATCTGGGAAATACTGATTGCGGGACACAAATGGCGAAGACCCTCGGTCACCCATGGAATGTCGAACATCTCAAAATACTATTACAAATAGAAGTACCTTAGTCAACAAGAAGTTAAGTTTTCGATGTCCGCTTAAAATGTGTAGTGTATCATCGGTACCAAAGTCATCCATGTAGTCCTACCATTCGGCATATCAAATACCTTTGGTATTTATACCACTAATAGCCTCAACTACCATTAGGCATGTTACTTCGTTTATAATTCGTTATTAACCCTTGGTAATGACCAAATGCAAATACCTTTGGTATTTATACTAATAAAAGCCTCAACTACCGTTAGACATGTTACTTCGTTTATAATTCGTTATTAACCCTCGGTAATAACCAAATGCAAATACCTTCGGTATTTATACTAGAAAAAGCCTCAACTACCGTTAGGCATGTTACTTCATTTATAATTCATTATTAACCCTCAGTAATAACCAATTATAATTCGTTATTAACCCTTAACTATTGTTAGGCATATTACTTTGTTTCCCTTCGGTATTTATACAAGTAAGGGCCTCAACTACTGTTAAGCATATTACTTTGTTTACAATCGGTCATTAACCCTCAGTAATAACCAATTATTGGCCATTTGGTTATGCCATTCAAACATTCGCGAAATAAATAAATAAATGGTTATAAAACATATAACAACTAAGTAACGAAATTTATAAAGAGAAGCCTTTTGGCAGAGATTACAAATCAGACAACGACATTAACAGGGCCGTCAGCAGCATCTGAGGAAACACCTTTGGTAGATGGCTTAGGCAGAGTGTCTTCACCCTCGTAGTCTTCCACCATTTCCTCTGTGATCCCCTTAGGCTAAGGAGGAAAATTAGCAACGAAGTTGAGGTTGAGCTTTTTCCCAGGTTGAAGATCTTGAAATGGTAGATCAAATCCACCATTTCTAAGCCCACCTTTTTGTCAAGCAGGATTGTGAAGTCTTCCGAGGATCAGTACTGGTTGATCTCTTCCTTCACTACGGCCTCGACTTTTGCACCCCTAGACCGTTCATTCTCCTTTAGCACCACCTAGACAGCCTACTTCGCTACCTCAGCCTCCTTAGCTGCCTACATTGCTGCTTCTAGATTCGCCCTCATCTCTGCAAGTTTATCATCAGTTGCCTTCACTTGCGGTTAGGCGACCTCTTTATTTTTGACAAGATTGGCGTGATCCTGTAGCGCCTTCCCAACCTCGGACACTTTGGAGCAGCAATCCTCGTACATCTTCTTAGCTCGCTAGGTAGCCATTATGGCTCGCTTCATACAGAGCCACATGTCCATAGATGCCTACCAAAATAACATATATATATATGCATCCGAAGAATAGCAAAACGGCAAGAAGAGACTCACTGAGGCTTGGAGATGGAAGGCACGGCCAGCCTTCTCCCAAAAGGACCTCTTCGACAGCTCCTCAATCTTAGTCAAGTCCATTTGCGAACCAACGATCATATGGTTGGCAAACTGAATCGATTTCAGAGGGCAGCCAATGTTGACCGGATCGACAAGCTGATCGTCATTGTCCTCAGCAACGAAGATGGCCTTCAAGTGGTTCGACACTCGAGGTTTCTTTGGCAACGGAGCCGTATCTATGTCAATAATGGCAGGCCGCTTACCGATGACTTGCTGATAGGCCTCCCGAGTGATAGCCAGCTCCTTGGCCTTCCGATTTTGGCCGTCTAACTATTTGAGACTCTCACCCATAATCTAGTTCTCCATCTCAGACTCCGACGGCTCCGCCGCCTTTTTCTTCCGGGCCGAGCCACTGCCCTTCGGCTAGCGCTCCACCTATCGAGCCTTGTTACCCAGAATAAGCTATCTATTTGACAACCCTGACATGACCCTGGCCTTCGTCATTGCAAAAGAAAACACCATTTGGTAAAGCAGCCCATAGAAAACAAGTTAACTACCGAACGGTAATGACGGAAACTTACTTTCTTCTTCACCAACAAGCTTGGCCTTCACCAAGTTAGGAGTAAGGAGAAGATCGGGATAAACCCGAACTGCAGCTAGTACTTTTGTCCTCGCCCGCTCGACCTTCTTGATGTTCTTCTTGGTGAGGATATGAAACTGAATGGGCTTGTCATGGGGGATTCCCAATCACCGGACATAAGCACTTGCCGATTCCTCTACAACTTCTGAGAAGTCGGTACACTCCTCACAAAATGCCCTTGGACAGAGGCCTGGAGGCATTTGGCTTGAACCCAGCCTCCATGTCTCGTGCACTTGGACTGGGTTGCACTATAAAGGTATGAGAACTGATCATAAGACAGCTCCCCTTCTTTGGCAAGGTCGAATGCTATAATAGCTCCCAGAAGCTCAACCCAGGGGGTTGCAACGGCAACTGAAGCCCAAGCTTGAGGATGTCCGTGAAGAAGGCTACTTCACCATCCTTGGGGTTACTCAAAGACTCGGTAAGCCCAGGAATTTGACACGGTACTTGGCTAGTTCTACCTCGGTAATCTTATTCGAGTCCAAATAATCAACCCCGAATAAAAGCTCCTTAGGCGGCCTCATTGGCACTCTAGGGTTCCCTTGTTGCATTAGGGTGACTAGGGGCCTCCAGGAAGAATCGGCAGCAGCTTCCCCACAACCTCATATGGAGGCCTCCAAATGATAACTCACATGCCGATCTAGCACTCGCGTATCCCTTATTAGGAATTTGCAGTATTGGCTTGTGCTGGCACAATCAATACTGCACGGAATCGTAGCCAATGGCATCGCCCCCTTCGTTGGGCTTACATTACCCCCATGACGGAAGGTACAGCCTTGGTCCTCTCTTCGATGACCTCAAATTCGGCATCCTCACTTTTGGCACTATCAAGGTCGAGTGCCTCATTATCGATTTCCCACCAGTTGTCCAATGATTCTCCATCCAACGCGTTAGGTTCACTCTCAAGATGTGACTAGCTATTGGACATCTGCAAATGGAAATAAAAGGGAAACTAAATGCCATGCAAAGATCAAACTAAGGAGTCCTATGGCTATCGCTAGCTATGACAACTAGACTATCGAACGTTCATCATGATCACATATGTGCTCATAGTCTAGTTCAGGAGAAAAACTTTCATGGCACGGTGGTGTCAAGTCAGCATTACAGCTCAGTATCCCTAGCCAATGAAATGCTGCCAGTTGTGAATTATTTTATTTCCTTTCCATCTTCCCTTACCGCCCTCCCTGGCCTGAAATCCTCCTTGATTTTTTCTCCTTTCCCTTACCTTCCGATTCCTTCTGGCCTGCAACCCTTCTCCTTCTCCTTCTTTTTTTTATTTTTATTTTTATTTTTCTGGTTTTTTACTTCTATTTACATCTTACCTTGCATTCTACCTAGCCTGCAACCCTCGTTTTTTTTTTCTGGTCTAAAACGTCAACACTCCCCTCCCTTTTTAATCTCAATTCTTAAGTCACTATTCCAACTAGTGTTGTGCGGTTGGACCGCTAATACCGCAAACCGTAGGTTTCCGACCGATATTTCTGGTCGGTAAACCGTTGACTTTTTCGGTCAATGACCGGTTGTGATTGGGCGACCGAGCCGAAATGCTATGGATGCGGATGCGATTGCAGGATACCAAAGCCGTCGACAACCGTAACCGACCGATATATATATATATATATATATATTAATACACATGCTGAAGAAACTAGAGGTTGAGATCGACTCTCCCTCATTTCATTTCATTCTCTTCGAATTAGAACCCTAGTCGTCTCTGAATTTCCTCTTCTCGTCTTCCCCTTGAATCTGAGAAAAATAGAGGCCAAAAACCCCACCAAGCCAGGCCAAAAAAAGGAGAAGAAGAGAAACAGAAAGAGAAGAGAGAAGGAACGAAAGAGGAAAAATAATAAAAAAAAGAAAGGAAAGAGAGAAATGCAGAACAAAAAAAAAAAAAAGGAGAAACAGAGAGAAAAGACAGAAGGAAAGAAAAGCAGAAGAAGGAAAAAAGAAAAAGGAGAGAAATGTTTCTTTCTGCCTTTACGTTTTCTTCTCCCTCTCTTGATATTCTATACAATATTTTAATATTCTAGTGGGGAAATAGGGAAATGGGTTGATGTAATTAATTTTAAATTCTAAATATTAACAACTTTTGATGTTCAAGGGATTTTTTAATATTTTAAATGGATGTTAATATATCCCCAAGGTTTCCTGTCAACTTTCACTGCCCAAGGCAACAAAAAACCACGAGCCTTCTTCCCTATCTTCTTCTTCCTCTCTCTCTCTCCCATCCCTTTTCTCTATTTCCTCTCTGGTTCTTAGGTTAATAACTAAGTCTGGTTTTATTTTTTAAATTTCTCTCTCCCTCATTCTCTGTGTTTGTGATGAATCAAAGTTATTTCTCTCTCTCTCTCTCTCTCCCCCTTATTTTTTTGCAGTTTTGTTATTCTAGGTTTGGTAACCGACCGATACCGCAGCTACCGACGATAACCGGCACCTCCGGTAACCGTCTTTGTGCGGTGCGGCGTTGGTTTAGATTTTGGCTAAACCGCAGGTAGTCTGCCGGTCAGCAGTTTCTTTGTTTCAGTGCGGTTACCGCACCGAAAACACCCCTACTTCCAACTCACAAGGCTAATAAACTATAAAATTTCAACGGTAAGTGAACTCTCAACTAATTGAGAATGGGGAAGAAAGCCACAAAAAGAAAACCAATTTCAAGAGTGAATCATTACCCATTAAAATAAACCATAAAAAATACAGACATAAGAAATATGAGGAGAGAACTATGATTTTGGGGGAAGGGATACTATTTTTTCATATGAAAAGAAGAAATTACAAACAAAAGCCCCAAAAACATGGATGGCCAACACAATCAAAACGCAAGAGCAACAGTTTGGCAGATAATATTTTGTATTTTACTTTTAAGCTTGGGGTTTTGTGTTTTTGGGTTACAAAAAGCTTTGGATTTTACAACCCAAATTTGTATTCCATAACAAAAGAGGAGAGTGGCAGAGGTATTGCTGAGAAGGGAGAAGAGCTTAGTCTGGACGAAGGAGAGAGATAATTTAAAGGGGGAGGACGTTGAAAGTTCAGACGAGAACAAAGGGAAAAAAAACACAAAGGAAGAAGATTGTGCGATAGGGCGAGTGGAAGGGGAGAGGGAAAGGAAATAAAAATTATTCACAGCTGGCAGCATTTCATTGGCTAGGGATACTGAGCTGTAATGCTGACCTGACACCATCGTGCCAGGAAAGTTTTTCTTCTAGTTCAGGCCAAAAAAAGGTACATTTAATCGAAAAAAGGAAGCAAAAGAGCAACATACCTTGTTTTTCGCGATGGATTCAGTCACCAAAAATAGCTCTGCCATATGCTCAGTCGCCAGAAATTTCTTTATCACTGAGGAGTGCTCGTCGAAAATCGCCTCTTCACAAATTCGCAAATGGCTCTCAAAACACAAGTGATCCCAAAATTCGAACCACCTCCTTTTATACTGAAGGCCCAACTGGTTGCCTCGATAACCCCAACCGAGGCCATCATTACTTCATTCATCACGCGTGCTACTGACACGCCACAGACGGAAGACTAGGCATCATGTTATCACGATTTCGTTTCTCAACGCGCACGACGCACGCAGAAGACTAAGGGTCATGCTACCCACATATGTAACACCCCAACCAACTTTATCTCTGTATGTGTGCAGCAGCAAATTTCTGGCTGCGATTTCATCGCCGTCCAGTGTCTGATTCAAACGAAATTGGTTACAAAAGTTTTGTATCGATGTCCTCTATCTAACCCACCCATTTTCCCAACTCAGAAACCCAAGGAAATTAAGCTGGAATGACTGGAAGTTCAGATGATTTTCTAAGTTTTCGTTGCTATTTCCATTCAATATACCCATTTTAGCCAACGGTTTTGGCTTCGATTCGGCTAGTCTCTGACTAGTTTTTGGTTGTGGTCTAAGAACAAAACTTGTTCCCTATGTTAGTCTGAACGGGTTGGTATAGGTTTTGTCCGTTTTGGTTGAGATTTTCCCTTGCTGAAATTTTCTCAAGACACCCAATCAGTGGTGGCAGGTGGCGATGCATGTGCCTTGTTTCGGTGATTGTTTTTAGACCTAGAATGATCCCCACGTCGTCCTAAGCACAACGGTATGCTTGGATTTGAATTTGATTACTATTTGACTATCGAACGAATATCACGCCTATTGTTCTATATTTTGGTTCGATAGGTTCGGATCCTTCGATCAGTTCCAATTTCAAGTATGTTATTGCATGTACCTCTAGGATCATGTAGGAACTTTTGAATCGAAATCGGAGGTCGTGGGCCCCGCTGGCCCTATTGACCAATATGGAAAGTTTGACCATTCAGTTGACCATGAGTCTTCCGAGACTGTCTCATTTTTCGGGAAGTGCTAGAATGACTTTATAAATCTTCTTAAGGCTTGGGCACACTTTGAGACCCGAGAACTAGAGTTTTGAGTTGAAGTTCGTTGTTGGGTACGTTTAATAATTAAGTCCGTTTAATTTCTTGAATAGGTACTACACTTCGCGTACTCCAGAGCAAGAGCCCTCTAAGAGTTGAGCAACATTGGACTTGTTGTGAGTTGACTTTGTTTTCAAATGAATATTATTTTTATATTGGCAAGTGTATGCACAACTGTGTTTTGGTCGGGTTTGAAATGTGATTTGATTGGAAATTGGTTTATTTGGGGTTAATGAGATTATGGGATTTCCAAGGGTTATTATTTATTTATTATTATTATTATTATTATTATTATTAAAGTATATGGATTTGGGTTTCGGACTGTGGTGATGTTGGATTTGGGATTTTGGTTATGTTTATGAAATTTGATATATTTTGGGATATGGGATTTATGTGGTTACACAACATTTGTTGTACCTTCCCCTGGTTCGTTATGGAAAGGATGATGGAATTATGGAAAAGAATTAAAGTTGGTCTTTGGGACCCATCAATGCACACATATAATTTTTGGGAGTTGTGTCAGGATGTTAGTCTACGTTTATGACTGGATTCAGCCGTATGTGCGATGTAGGTCCTGTCGTGCTTGCTGGGGGGCAATAATCCCCTAGTTGGACTACTCATCCCTAGCCACATGTATGATGCAGGATCTTGACATGTGGTTGAGAACAAAAAATCCCCGAGTTAGATCATTTTCCCTAGTACATATCTTGTTGTGGTGAATGTGTGTACGTGTCTATATGTATATATTGGTATATATGGATTTATTTTTAGGTTGAGGTTTCTTGGGCATGTGCATTGAGAGTAATCTACACAGGGATGAACATTTGAAATGAATTTCAGAATTGAGATGAGATATTTGGAAATTACTTGGCTCAATGTATTTTTACAATTGTTGCGGGAAAAAGGATTTTGAGTTTTGAGGATTATATTTCATATTAATTAGTTTACTTTGGTAATGTTGAATTTACGGTTTTACAATAAGGATTAAATTAACAAGTTTACATTTTTTTTTTTTAAAACAGAGGGGTTATTTATGTTGAATATAAATGGTGTTTAATGCTTGTTTTCGTCCACTCACATTTTCTGTTTTACTTCCCCCCAGGTTCTAGATAGCTGAGGTCAAGACCACCACGTCGAGGCATCATCGATATCTGCTCCATAGGAGTGCTATTATCACTATGTAAATTATTTTTCCCCAAGTTGTAAACTTAATCTTTAGTTGCTCTGTTTGCTCGTTTGAGTTTGGATAGAGGGCATAAAGCCCATTTGAATAGTATTAACTGTTGTGTGTGCCTTTACTTTGTGCATGCTGGAAGTTGAGTTTATTCTGGCACTTGTTTGCAGTTACTATAAGTTGGGAAATATTCCAGTTATAAGGGAGACTCTGCCGAAATTTTGGTAGAAGTCGAATAGTATATCAGTTTAAATTGGGGCTAATGAGCTTTTTAGTAAAGTGGGTCCGACATCTTCCGGATGTCGGATAGGAAGCAGGGTTCGTCACGGGTTCGGAGGGAAAATCTGGGGCGGGTCCTGTCAATATAACCATTTGGGAGTTTTTTTAACCACTACCGTTTAGCACCAGATATCTATCACCTTAGAAAGCAGGCTCGGTACGCAGTACCGTTCGGAGCATCATCACTACCGTACGTCACACATACTTTTATGGCCCATCTATAGCCAAGCATTCGATGACGTACGAAACACCAGCATTGTTGATAAAGCATTCATATGTCCTACCCCGTAGGGAGCACTGGTCAGAATACCAAAGTTATCATAGCGCCCTACACCAAGTAACTTCTCTTAGCAAGCTTTCAATTGGTCAGGATACTGAAGATTAGAGCAAGGCCCCAACTAAGAAGATTCTCTCATATGGGAACTTGGGGAACTCTTGTTTGCACCATATATGACCGACCAATAAGAAGATCACACATGGAAAATAGGGGCCCATGGAGAGAATCGATGAGAGAATCAATTAAACTGCGCCTTGTAGATACCACCCCTGATTGTCGAATGCAATGCAAGAGACCTATTTTATCTATCATTTCTCGCTGGAACACGTGGAGCCACCACAAACAATATCCACAATCTCACATCGAAATTTCACTCAAGATGCATACCTCCCAAGATCTATAAAAGTGGGCACAAGTCCCAAAAAGGAGGTAACTGCTATATTCAACATTGCTAAAACTAGTTAACCATGTCATAGGCTCAGCCTTTGTCATACTGCTTGTTTAGGTGTCTAAAGTAAATTTATGCTACTAGCTAGCTGAAGGCAAGACACTATAGAAGGTGCTGTAAGTTCTGAGTTCTTATTGTAGTCGTGTACTGAATGTGAATATGGAAAGGATTTCATGCTTCTGTATATCTTCTTGAAAGGATTTCATGTTTCCCTACTTCATACCCATCTTCTGTTTATTTATTTTTTTACCCTTTTATCATGGAAGACATGGATTTAGAACTATTGAAAAAGCCAACGTGGTTTAACCTAGTGAAAAAGACATTGACTTAGAAGTCTCTCCCTGACACTTTGGCATTGTGTGTGAAAAACCACTGCCCCTTCCCTTTCCTAACTTTGGCAGAAGTCTCTAACTCATTGAGCTGAGCAGAATAAGAGGCAACAACAGACGAGTTCTGGATATTCTCAACAGCAAAAACTACTCATTTTTTATCAAATGAACTGTCGCTTCCCTTTGTTTTTCCAAGGAAAGACTTGAAAAAGTATCAACATCGCTAGCTTGATGGATATGATCAACCATTTTGACACAAGTAGACAGGCTTGGTAGGAAGTTCATCTTTAGTAGATCAGACACGCCTACATCCCCTCAAGACTAGACTTGTCTACCTTAGGATCAACTATTGGCATTGCAGAGGAACCCTTCGCCTCAGCAGATGACTCTCTCACCTTCTTAGCCGCCGCCATCCTCACCTCTGATGGAGTTAACGAGGATGAATCAACTCCATACTTGACTGCTCATGACTTAACAGCTCGATTGTGATGGTTGGGCTGATGAGCAGACCTCCCAGTTCAATCTCCATCCCTTGCCTGGTGTACACAACTCGAACTTCAGTGATGAATTCTAGCATCTCTTTGCCTCTCAGCAGGTGAACTAGTTCTCAAGCGGACCACTTCACGGAGCAGATCATGGTTTCCAAGCTTGTCAGCAGGAGGCTTGAATGGAACGTCCTGAACGTCCCGAATGTTTAGTAGATGAAAGGGGAGCAGCTCTTACTCAGTAGATGAAAGGGGAGCAGCTCTTACTCGTGTCTTCACAACAGAAGGGAGCCTTGGTTCCTTCCTTAGCGGAGACACATCCTTCGCCCGCGAAGTTGCAGCTCCATTTCTTGAAGACTTGACATCAACCTTCCTCTTTGAGGGCGGTTTGGCATAACACTCCTCCTATTCAATAGGCAGATGATCAAAGTCTGGACAGTTTTGCATCCATGTTGCATCCATGTCTTAACATCCTAAGCAAGGGGTAGACCACCAACTTCCTCTCGATACTCGCTCAGCAGCCACCGCCGCTCCAACCTTCTCCAGTTGCTAGTCACGATGGCAACCAGTGGGGTCCCACCCAATTGGTTCTCGCTGAGAAAAAGAAGAGATGAAAGACAAAAAATAACATACGTGCTCGACTTACCTTGGGATGCAAGGCAACTCGTCTCTTCGACAAGTAGTTCAAATTCTCCAAGATCTCTTTCAGGCTAGAAAGTAGAGAAGTTAAGTTTGCGATGTGAAGAAGAGCGAAGAGAAGCCATGTATTTATACAGGTTTAGCATCCTAGGTCCAGAAGGAATCCCAAGCCCATTCCTACTGGGAACCCAACTCCAAGAAAAGTCAGAAGCCCACTCCAATTGGGAACCCAATTTGCAAAAGAAGTCCAACTTACTGAAGAGAGCGTAGACACAGGTGGAGAGCCCGAAAAATAATTTCATCTCCTATATGCTACACAAGGGCCATGTAGAAGCTGGGAGGCTTTTGTGGGAACAAATATTTTCGTCTCTAATCACAAGATGCCATGTGGATAAGAAGAATATCCCTTAGGTTAATTAATTGAGCCATTTGGCCAATTAATTAATACTAAAAGTAGGGATAATATCTTAAATATGGGACATTATCTTTATTTAATAAGATAATACCACCAATTTAGATATTATCCTAATTAAGAGATATTATCATCATCAAATTACGAGATTTGATCCCAATCAAATCCCTAATGGACTCAATCTCTACAATTTGGGGAAAGAATAAACTCTTTCCTAATAAGAGTTTTATTCTCTACCCTAGCCTTCGATTCTTCTATAAATGCATGACTTCATTTATCATTCAAGGTAACTCTAAACCTAGCTCCAAAACCCTGCAAAAATACCAGAGATCTCCCTCCCCTCTCTCTCCTAGCCGACGACAGCTCTATTGCCGCCGGCCATATTGCTCTCATCTCTCTACTTTTGTCTCTCCACATGGCTCCGGCCACCCACCTTAGAGAAATCTCCGTGCCCTTTTTAGCTATTGTTTCACCTAGAGTCAATCGAACGAACTTAGGCATCGGAGGGCTTTTAGCCAACACCCCCCAGGTGTGGTCTATTTACTCCTTTTTTTTTTTACAGGAATCAAGGAAGAGGGAGAAGGAAGATCAAAGGGTAAAGGATCTAGAAGCGAATATTCTCCTGAGAGATTATTTGCACAAACAACAAACATTTTGTTTTGTTTTGTTTTTTTTACTAGTATTGGTTATATGTTAGTGTTTTAACATTATGAATGGATAATTTTTGACAAAAAAAATGATTGGATGATTATGATGTGGCATCCTCATCATATTAAAAGTCAAACATATTGAAGCACAAAAAATTCAAAGCAGAGGATCTAAGACCTTAAACCAATTACCAAGAAATTACAATTTTTATTATAAAAGAAACTCAAATTAAGTAGAAATATTTTATGGGAAGGAAAATACAATTCTTTTTAAACAAATTGAAAGGACAATCATGTCAGAGAAGGAAAATAGAATGCGCTTCACGCGCTCGGCTCCTTCTATTCCTTTTTCACGTTTTTCTTGCTGCATCTCTTTGTGACCGTTACCACCGCTCAAGGTGGAGTCTGTGATGCTAGAGTTTTGTCTTCTCTGCCAGTGTGGGTGGCTCTGTCAAGAAGGGCCCAGTTGCTGGTGAGAAGAGAGCTCGTACTCAGGAGATGATGGATGTTGGTGGATTAGATTCAAATGACCCTTCTCCCCTTTTGCCTCCAATTTCGATGAGCTTCAAAGATAAGGTTTCTGGGGATTTTGGCATGGCTGAGGATCAATTGGTGATTGGTGATGATGATTTTCTCATCAAGCAAAGGGAGATTACTTCAATCCAATTTTTTAAAAAGTTAAGAGCTACCTGTATCGGCCATGGCGCACTGCTGTAATTCTTAAGCTCATGGGTCGGCCTCTGTCTTATGTTTTCTTGAGGACTCGTCTTCTTCTGAAGTGGGATCTTAAGGGTCCGATGAGCCTAATCGATTTGGAGAATAATTATTTCATTGCTATGTTCTTGTTAGTGGAAGATATGCGGTATGTTTTCTCGGGTGGTACTTGGAAAATTGCTGGGTAGTATGTGGTGACCCAACAATGGAAGCCTGGGTTTAATGCCAAAGAGGAAAAAATCACTCATATGACTGCTTGGGTCCAGATTAATGGCTTGAATGTGGAGTATTTTCGCTCTGATGTTATGGAGAAGATTGGGAATCTTATTGGTGCCACTGTAAAGGTAGATGCTCGTACCATGAATCAAGCTCGAGGTAAATTTGCTAGAGTCTGTGTTGAACTTGATTTAGCTAAACCTCTACCCCTTTCATTGAGGTGGAAGGTCATTCTTATCGGGTTGTGTATGAGGGAATTCCATTAGTCTGTAATGTGGGTGTTATGGTCATGGTAGAGACTCTTGCCCTGTTATATTGCAAGCCAAAAAATAGGAGTCAAATTTAGGTCGTGCTAAGAATATGGAGGTTAATATTTCGGATAAGAGTGGTGATCTCAATGTTAATAATCCTATTACTAAAGATGTCGAGATTCCAGCTAAGATGCATGGACAATGGATGTTAATGAAACCAAGAAGTTTTAATCCAAAGAAGGTGGTGAGTGATTCAGGAAGGCTTATGAGTTAGGTAAGTTGAACTCAAAGGAATCTAGGTCTAAGGATGCTGATATCTTCTCTGGGTCCATGTTCAATGTTCTTTTTTAGGAGGATAGTGGAAAGGATGATATGTTACTCCTGTTAGCACAATGGGGAATGTGAAGTTTGCCACTCCTTCTGGTTTTGGTTCATCTTATAAGGCTAAATCTTATGGAAAACAACCTTCTCATCCTCGTGAGTCTTCACCTTGGGTTTTTAAAAAGCCTTTGAAAGACATCACTAATGCTTTAGTGTCCAAAGTGGGAGGTGTTGCGGTTAAGGGTGGCCCTAATTTGAGGAAGCCTTGTAGGAATGAAGTGGGGGTTAAACTTGTTAGTGCTCAAGGGTTTGATACTGTGAGGCTGCAAATCAATGGTTCTAAGGTTTAAAATGACGTTCGTGGGGTTTTCTCGTTCAATGTTATTGGTTCTCCTTTTGATGATTCTTCTTTAGGCCAGGCTAGCCTGGTTAATAGTCATGGCCCACCTGATATTAGCCAAACAAAGTTGTATGAAGCTAAGTCTTCTAGTGTGAGTATTGCCTATAATGATATGGATCAACATGGGATTTCACTGGTTTTGGTGTGTCTGATGTTGGCCTGCCTACTGGTATGGCTTGTGAGCATGATGTCTATGCTCTTGAGGCAGAGCTATTGCATATTTAGGATTTTCCTTGAGTTCTTCCCTTCTTCCTTATTTTATTATGATGATTGTGTCTTGGAATGTGAGGGGTGCTGGTAAGGATAGATGTACTAGTACTATTAAGGATCTTAAGAATATTTATGCCATTGATATTTTTGTTGGGCTTGAGCCTATGATTAGTGGGCCTATGGCTCTCAGAGTAGCTAAGATTTTGGGGTTTTCTCATTACCATATTGTGGATGTTGTTGGGTTTTCGGGGGGTGTTTGGCTTTTGTTGAATGGGAGTTCTGTCATTCTTAATGTCATTGCCCACTCTAGCCAATCCATTACTGCTCTTGTTTGTTTAGGGACTCATTGGTGGTTGCTCACTGTGGTTTATGCTAATCCTTGTCCTAGGATTCAAGAGTCTCTTTGGCATTATTTTGATGGTCTTGCTCAAGCTTCTAACCTTCCATGGCTTGTCCTTAAAGATTTTAATGACATTGTGTGTGCTAAGAAGAAATGTGGTGGTAATTTGGATAACGGTGGGCAAAGTTTCATTGATTGGATTGATCATAATCATCTTGTTGACTTAGGCTTCTTTGGAGCCAATTTCACTTGGTGTAACAAAAGGAATTATGAGGGTATTATTTGGAAAAGACTTGATAGAGGTTTATGTAACATTGAGTGGCGGCTTTTGTTTCATGAAGCTCATTTATCTCATCTTCCTAGGGTTAATTCGGATAATTGCCCTCTTTGGTGAAGTTATTGTCTAATCATGCCTCAGCCAGAGCTTTTTGCCTTTTAGGTTCCAAGCTATGTGATTCATCTTGATTTCTCTAAGTTCATTTATGATATTTGGAGTTCTAGTGAGGGCCATGCTACTCATAAATCTATCAGTATTATTCATTCTCTCCATCATTGGAATAAGCATGTTTTTTGCTGTCTTTTTCAAAAGAAAAAGAGACTTTTAGCCAGGCTTGCTGGTATTCGACGAAAGTTGTGTTTGTAGTTTAGTCGTTATCTCCGTAATCTTGAGGTTGGGTTGACTAAAGAGTATAATCTCATTCTTGATCAGGAAGAGATGCTTTGGCTGCAAAAATCTTGAAATACTTGGCTGAGGAAAAGAGATCGGAAAACTAAGTTTTTTTCATCTTTCTACTATCATCAGAAGGAGAAGGAATAAATTGGAAGGGTTGAATAATGTTGAGGGAGTGTGAGTGACTGAGAAAAATGGTATGAAGCAAATTGTTTGTGAGTATTTTCAAGGATTGTTTAATGTTTCTGTTTTGACTGGTGAGTATTCTTTGCTTCCTCAATTGTTTTCTCAGCTTGGTTGTGAGGATTTAGCTATTGGAGGGGCTAGATGGTTTCCTTGCTATTTTTTATCAGAATTTTTGGGATCTTTGTTCTAGTGATATTATCTCAGTTGTTAAAGATTGTTTTATAACTGCTTCTCTTCCTGAGCATCTCAATGATACCTTGATTGCTTTGGTTCCTAAGGCTGAAAGGCCTACTTCTGTGCCTCAATTAAGGCCTATTAGTTTGTGTAACACTCTTTACAAGGTGGTTTCTAAGATCCTTGTTGCAAGACTTAGACCTCTTATGTCTAAGCTTGTTAGTCCCACTCAAGTGAGTTTTGTGCTAGGCAGACGTATTAATGATAATATTGTTGTGGCTCAGGAACTGTTGCATAAATTTAAGATTTCAAAAGGGAAAAAAGTTGCTTGGAAAATTGATCTGTCTAAGGCCTATGATCATCTGAGTTGGAATTTTATTAGGGAAGTGTTTTGGGAAGTTGGCATTAGAGGCAGGATTCTTGAGCTTCTTATGATTTGTATTAGTTATGTCCAGTATAAAGCTATTCTTAATGGTGAGTTAACTGAGACTTTTATTCCTAATGTGGGATTAGGCAAGGTAATCCTCTTTCCCCTTATATTTTGTCTTGTGCATGGAGAAACTTTCTCATCTTACTCATCAAAGAGTTCAGGATAAAATCTGGAAGCCTGTTCAGATTTGTCAAGGGGGTCCTATGGTGTCGCATTTATTTTTTGTCGATGATCTTATCCTTTTTGGTAAAGCTTCTGTTACTCAAGCTAAAGTTATGAAGCAGTGCTTAGATGACTTCTGTAATCTCTCTGGTCAAAGGGTTAGTTTTGAGAAATCTATGATTTGTGTTTCCCCAAATACCTGCTCTGATTTAGCTCGTCAACTTGCTTTTATTAGTGGTTCTCCTCTTACTAATTGTCTTGGTAAATACCTTGGGGTTCCTTTGATTCATAAAAGAGTTACTAAGGCTACTTATTTTGAGATCGTTGATAAGGTTCAAAGAAGGTTGTCCCCAAATACCTGCACAATTTCCTGTCTCTATTTGTGATAAACTTGATCAGTTAAATAGGAATTTTGTTGGGGCTATACTGCAGATAAGAATAAGGTTCATCTTTTTAATTGGGATACTGTTTGTCAACCTAAGACGGTTTGTGGTTTGGGAATCAAGAAAACTGCTTGGATGAATCAAGCTTTATTGGCTAAGACTGGTTGGAGATTGCTTCAGAATGATCAAGGCCTTTTGTCTCAGATTTTGAATGCTAAGTATTTGAGTTCAGTTCTAGTGTTTGGAGGGGTGTTTTATATGGTGCTAAGCTTCTCCCTCATGGCCTTTAATGGAGGGTAGGTTCTGGTGATTATATTTTATTTTGGACTGATTCTTGGTTAAGCTGTGGTCCTCTGTAGAGTCATGCTCTAATTGATTTATTTGAGGAAATGCTCCAACTTAACGTAAGTGATTTTTTGGAAGATGGTTGTTGGGATATGAACTGTTTGCAAGAATGTTTGCCTGATGAGATTGTCCAGATGATTTTAAGCATTCATGCTGGTTTCTTTAGGAGTGGTCTGGGTAAAATAATTTGGAAGTGTACTCCAAATGATGATTTATCTGTTAAGTCAGTTTAGAATAACATTTTCTTAAAGAGCTTCTGTGGCAGTGAGGTTTTCTTTGGAAGCTTAAAATTCATCCTAAGATTAAAACTTTTCTTTGGCTGTTGTGCCATAAGAAGTTGCTTACCAATTATCAAAGACAAACAAGGGCCTTGCTTCCTGTGCTCCTTGTCCCAGGTACATTTACCCTATAGAATCTATTGAGCATTTAGTTAGAGGTTGTTGTTGCAATATGGATATTTGGAGTGGCTTTGGGTGTAGTGATAAGTTGGTTAACTGCCATGTGAGTGATTTTGATGTTTGGCTTTTGCACAATCTATAGTTTAAACGAGTTGTTTGTGATAATTTGCTTTGGTCTTTAGCTTTTGTTGTATGTCTCTGGTTCATCTGGAAGTGGTGCTGTAAAGTTTTTTTTTTTTTAGGCTAGTTTTGTTATGTCTTCTGAGCCTCATAAGTTGATTCTGCAATATGCTATGGACTGGTTTATAGCTTGTAAGCCTATGCTTAGCTCCCTTAAGAAGTGTGTCGTACAGGTGCATTGTCATGCCCCTCTACCTAGTTTTGTTAAGCTCAACACTAATAGGAGTGGGAAATCTGATTATGGTGCTATTGGAACAGGTGGCTTGATTAGAAATTCTACAGGGGATTGTATTACGGGCTTTGTTGTTAATCAGGGTGTTGGTTCTACCCTTGAGGCTGAGTTTTGGGGTATTTTTTGGGGGCTTTATTTGGCTTGGGATAGTGGTTGCAGACATGTTGAGGTGGAATGTGATTATAACTCTGTGGTGTCTCTTCTTACTAGTTCCATTGCCTCCACTCATCCACTTTTTAGCTTGATAGATTGTTGCAAATTGAAGATGCAGCAGGATGTTTAATCTTTTTTGTTCTGGCTTTCTTGGCCCCATCTCACCAAAAAAAGGACAATCATGTCTGTTTCATATATTTAGGCACATAGTTTGGTTATTATAATGATCTACCGAAAGGTTTCCAAAACCAAATAGTAATACTATGACTCCTAGATATACGGTTCAAAACCTAGCACATCAATTAGTTTAAGAGAAAGCTAACTACCTATAGCTATCGCGCCTTGTGAGTTTGTTGCTCATCTACGTGTGGGTTTCAAGTTTCGTCTAATGAGTTATTGGGATATTATCTTCTTAACAAGGTTCGTGGCACATCCTTTATGTTTGAAATGTTATTCCATAAGTAGATCTGTATGGTAAACAAGGATTCATGTGTGGCTCGTACCATAGGGTCCGACACATGGAAAGGTGAGAACTATTTAGGTGTGTGGAAACAGTTTCATTATGAAAACCCTAAGGGCTTGTTTGGTACACTGTATTAGACGCTGGATATGAGTAAATAGTCCATGTCAAGTGTTTGGTGTTAACTTGTATTATTTAATTACCTGACTATTTTATACGGGTTGAGCTTTTAATACTCGCTTTACCTTACTAACTAATACAACTCACACACCCTGATTTAGATAATACATGCTTAATTATACAGCTAGGGAAAAAGAACACACACGTTCACATCTTCTCTTCTCCCTAGGGTTCTTTTCTACTATCTTCTCCAGGGTCATTCTCTTTACTTTTCTCCAGGTATCCATCTCTCCCTCTCTCTCATACTCTCTCCAATATGCGTCTTCTCTCTTCTCTTTCTTTATATATTTCCTATTTTATTAATTTTTTGTGGAAATTAGGTTATGAGTTTTTCCTTTTTGAACTTTTTTTTCTTGCTATATTGGAACAATACATGTGGCTATGTATCCAACTCAATAATCAAATAATTATCATGTGTGTTTGTACCATATCTGACCCGCCACTCACGTCATAACACGTGGAAAGTAAACGAGGTTCAGACTAGCTCAGTGAGCCATGCCGAAAGGTCAATCGGCATACTCCACCGATTCATACGTGGTCGTCAAGTCGGTAAGTGACATTGACCGACTCACCCACACCAACCTTCGGCACGCGATGCCGAGCGACCAGTCAGCACATCTGACCGATTCTGACAGATAACCTCGGAACTCCTGCCAGAACCTGTCAGGGCACGTGTCGACCGTCGAAGACACTCCCATGAGTCCCACATCGAAACTAAGTACTAAGAGCATCACAAATGCTCTCTATAAATAGAGCCCCTTGGCCCAGCCAAAAGGTAAGACTGTTTACTTGACTTGTGCTTTCACACTGTCAATAAGAATTGCTCTAGGTCACTAACTTTGGCATCAGAGGGTCTTCAGCCGGCGCCACACCGGTGTCTTAGGCTTCACCTGCCGTTTCTTTCTCCAGACCGATTCCAGCATTGCATCTCAAGGAAAGACATCACGGATTGAAGGTTTCTCGGGTCCAAACCATCCACATCACCTGTAAGTTAGCTTTATTTCTATATGTTTAGTTTTAGTGTGAACAGATTGGCACCGTCTGTGGGAATTTCTATTGACAATCAGCCCATATCTCCTTTTCCACCTCACTATAGACCCACCTTCGCCCCTTGCGACCGATGGTCTTATCCTTGGCCTCGCCAGCAAAGCAAACCCCGCTGCATCACCCAGCACACCCTGAGTGGAAACGCCAGGTCGATAGAACACCTTGGAGGATAAGATAGAAGCCCTGCAACGGGAAATGGCAAAAATGCAGGAACACAACAACATCCTTTCCTCCAAACTGGATGACACCCAGAAATAGCTTCACGAGCAGCAATCACACTCGGCCCAACTGCAAGACGGTTTGGAACAGACCCTGTAGCTTTGCCAGGAGCAATCACTCAAAAGCGTACCAAACCCTAGCGGTTAGGAGAGAGGAAAACAACCGGTCATGGGCGGGCCATCAGTCTCCCGAAGGCTGTTTGTGCCCTCTCCAGAGGAACGCCACCAGGAATATCGAGTTTACTCTGACTGTCGCAACAGACTCAACGATCGGCGTAGGGAACGGTGGAGTTCCCCGATTCCGATCCAAGCGAAACTCAACGATCGACACCTAGACTTACTCAGACCGAAATCTCCTCTTCGTCGATATGCTACGACACGATCGGTCAGAAGAAACAGACAAATCCGACTACATTCCAACCTCTCCTGGAACGACGATCTCATGCCAATCGATGACATCAAGATCATCCCGACGAGAACACCGATCAGCCAAAGAAAGCAATCGGTAGAAAGTAGGTCCTGTCAGAAACTCCGACTAAGTGACGGGCTGCGAAACACAAAGACACGATGTTCGCCTTCCAACGGCCCCCAGACGTCAGAACCCTTCTGCAACAACCTCCCTTCTACCGATCCTACCATCTGCCTTCTTCTTCAGAAAGTCAACCGGATCGAGGAAGAACAGAACCATATTTGGACACCAACCTGGGGAAAGGTATAACCAGGGCCGTTCACCAGCCGAATCCGAATCTACCGACATGAGAAGGAGGTCCAGGCACTCCGAATATCATTCTGCACAGGAGTAGAAGATCTTGTGACACACATTCATACCTTCCAATTGGCCTTGGGTTGCAAAGGGCTCACCGATGAAGGCCAGTGTCTACTATTTCCATCCACCTTGGCTGGAGCGGCCCTGAATTAGTTCTATCAACTGGAGCCAGGTACGGTAGACTTTTCCGATCAATTAAAACAAACTTTCCTCATTCATTTTATGATACAGACCGATCACCTTTACTCTGCCGATGACCTTTACATCATTCGGTAAAGAGACGACGAGCCTCTTTGGGAGTACGCAGTCAGATTCAGCCATGAATACTCTTGGTGTCCAGAGACCGACGATCGAGCAGCCATCGACGCTTTCAAAAGTGGCCTCATAGCATCTCAATTTCGCTATTTGGTCCAAAGCAGCAATTGGACCACTTATGGAGAATTGATGAAATAGGCAGCCATTCACGCCAAGGTGGAACAATTCAACTCCAAAGGAGTGCCTTAGGCACCTCCCTGCCCAACAATGAACATAGGTCAAGCCCCATCACTAACCTATGACCGTTTCCCGCCACACCAAATTACAAATCAAGCTCCCTACTGAACGGTACCTACCTTGTCTGCTCCTTACACAACAGGAGACAAGCGAAGGGACGGATTTCAAGGTCGGCAAGATAGAGGCAAACTCAATAAGGAGCCGAGTGACTGAGTCAATTTTCGAAGCCCAAAAAGGGCCCGACCAGAAGAAGTCTTTACCTCGATCAACTCAACTTACGAACATGTCCTCATGGCCGAAAACCAGATGATTCCGAAGCCAAATAGCCGGAACTCCCTCGGCATGTCGACAAATATACTGGAGTATTCTGCCGCTACCACCAATACAATGGCCACGATACTGAGTCATGCATCACCCTCCGAAAAATTGTTGAAAGGCTGATCAATGAAGGCAAACTAGACCAGTATCTAAATGCACATCCGGCCCCCGAGCAGCTGGGCAATTGGCAAATTAACATGATCAGCGGCGGTACACCGATAGCTGATTCTAGCAACCGATCCGTCAAAAATTAGGTACGCGCCGTTCGGCTCCCGCAGATCCTCAACTTCACTGAAGGGCGCAATAGCAAAATCTGGCTAGTCAGATAGGAACCCATAACCTTCTCCGAGGAAGAGGAGAAGGGCATCATTTTTCCTCACTCTGATCCCATGATTGTTCGGGCCGACATTGTCGATTTTGACGTAGGTCGAATCCTCGTTGACGCTGGAAGTTTGGTCAACGTACTCTTTGCCGATGCCTTCGTAGGCCTCGAAATCAAACACCAAAGCCTCAACAGGGATATCACCCATCTTCTAAGCTTCTCAGGTGATGTTGTGGACTGTCCGACAGCTTATAACGCCATCATCGGTAGGTCCGCCCTCACCCAAATGAAGGCCATATTGTCACCGCATATGTTGCTGCTAAAATTCCTAACGCACTCTGGTATCGGCCAAGTACGAGGGGACCAATTGAGCGCACGCATATGTTATGTGTCATCTACAAGGGAATCGGTAACCCGGGTATCGGGACGAAAAACACCCGAATCCCTGGTCGTCTCCAGTTTGACCATGCCAAATGGCTAGGAAGGGTCTGAGCGTCCTGATGACTCTCGGGACGAAGGCGTCACGCCACAAGCTCTACCTGTCGAAGAACTAGAAACGATATCCATTTTTGACACACAGAGGGACCGGCAAGTCAGGATCGGTACCTCCCTTAGTTCGTCTCTTCGGACCAAGTTCATAGCCTTTCTGCAGGCCAATTCGGAAGTTTTTTCCTGGTCCTACGACGACATGCTTGGCATCTCCCCGGATGTCATCTGCCACAAACTCAACACCTCATCTTCTTTCGAACCGATTCGATAGAAGAGACGATCGTATGATATCGAACAGTATGAAGCAATGAAGATCGAAGTCGACAAACTTCAAGCAATCGGCTTCATCGGTGAGGTAACTTACCCTATCTGGCTCGCTATTTCGGTTTTAGTAAAAAAATCTGATGGAGCTTGGCGAATGTGCCAAGATTATTGTAACACTCCGACTCCAAATTATTCCCTATTTTAATTTAATTAAGTGAATTTACGGAATTGCCCTTAAGGTGAGGGTAATTTGGTCATTTTCTTATCCGAAAGGATTTTTGGATCACGGGTGATTTGGTTGCGTAGGTGGTTCTGAGATGAATTCGTAGACAGGCTGTAGGCTTGAATCGGTGTTATAACGAAGTTTTGGCGATCAAATTACTCTCGGTGGCAAAACCGTAAATAATTCAAAAAGGGTATTAGTAAAATTCAGATTTTTCAATTTCACCTCACTTTTTGTCTCTCTCCCTCGTGCGTCTTTTCTCTCTCCCGCGAACTCTCTCCCCTGTCACTGTTCACTCGAATGGAAACAGCCACCCCGCCGCCACATTCGGCCACCCCAGCCCTCGAGACCGGTCCCGTTTGACTCGTAGTGAAGTCCCGGACCTGAACCACCCGATTTCCCCGCCGGACTGGTGAGGGTTCTTCCTCTTTTTCCTTGTTCTAGCTGGCTATTGCATAAGAATTGATCGAATTGCTGTTTTGAATCTCGATTTTGGAAGCTAGGTTTTGGCCGGATTTCAAGGCGAAATTCTGGCCGGTTGCCTTCCGAATTGGGCTTGGCCGTAGTTGAAAAAGATGCTCCATTCGTCGAGTAGTACCTATGGTAGGAAGGGTGAGCAGTGGTGTGGAGTTTTTCCGTCGCCGAAAATTTCTCTACACACCCACGCATTGCCGACGCATGGGCAAGAGTGGGGGAGCTGAATTTTGTCCTGATGAGATTCTTAGGTTGTCACGAGCACGTAGGATTTCGTGGCTCTCAATTCCGAGGTTGTTTGACTATTGAACAGATTATCGCATATTGTGCGTTATCCGGGTTCGATATATTCTGACCGTTGGATCGTTTCCAAATTGAAGTATATTGCTCTAGATCTTCCTAAGATCATGTAGGAATTCGCGGATCGTGAATCGGAGTCCCGGATGTTCCACTTCAATAACTTAAAGTTTACGTTTTACGATAACCGTCCGATCGTGCGATCGTAAGCGACCTAACCGTCCGTTTCGGACCAAACTTGCAGGACGTGCATTTTAGGCCTTGTAAAACCTTTAGGAACTCCCGGATTGAAAAACGGAGGTCATGGGTCTCGTGGGCCCGGTTGACCCGATTTGAGAAGTTTGACCGCTCGGTTGACCGAATGTCTCCCGAGGCTTTTCCATCGTCCGGTTTGGGTAGTTGGACCTTGGAACGTCTCTTTCCGCGTACACTCACTAGAAACCCGACAAAACTAGGTTTTTAATTCAAAAATTCTATTTCAAAGCGCTTGATGTTAATCGCGTGTTCGTTTTCTGAAATAGGTACTCCAACCACGCATACGCAGCAGGCAGGGCCCTCTCAGGGTCAAGCAGCATGGGACTACTTGTGAGTGGACTTTGTTTTTAACTAATATGCATGGTTTTATGATGGGAACATTTATTCATATTGTTTAATGGTATATTTGGATATATTATTATTTATTCAATGGTGGAAATTGATATTTTTATGAAGTATTTGCTATGTATGGGGCACTTGGGGTACATGGGTTGTTCAAATGAGTTTGTGGGAAGGTTTGAGTTTTGAAATATCTATTTGGAGTGCTTTAAGCACTACCCTATGTACCTGCCCGGATTTGGAACTTGGTTACGAATACTTGGACTTGTCGGAACCCCGGACATCCTTGATGGGATGTTGTTGTAGACCCTGGAATTGGGGTAGTCTGCGCGCGTAGGACTGGTTTTTCAGGCATACAAGCTTTGGGTATCTCGGCTGTACGTGCTGGCTGAGAGTTAGTCCCCCAATTGGACGGCTCGTTCCCTAGTCACATGGTGAATTAAGGAATGGCTCTGTCATGTTGACTAGTCAAACAATCTCCCGGTTGGATTGTTTCCCCGATACAACTAAATGTTGGTTATAATTATATATATCTTATTATACATATTTATACATATGAATATTCATTCGTTCTTATTTCTCGGTAAGGATACTTCCTCGCCTGTCGTGCCAGTGGGTATGTTTTCGAGAGTTTAATCTTTTGGGACTTTTAAGTTTTGAATGGTGGGTTTGTGAAATGTTGTTCACGGATTTCGGACTTGGTATCCGGTATTATTTTAGTATATGTTCATATACTTGCTTATGATGATTTTAAGATGCATTTGGAATTCTTGCATGATTTTCTAACAGTGGGGGTTATATTACATTGATTTATTTGAACTAAACTTTATTTTTTTTGTCCACTCACAATTTTCTGTTTTGCGCCCCCCAGCCAGTAGTGACTGAGCTCCGCAGTCGAGCCGGATCAGGTGCTTCCGAACCTTGAGTCTTTGTAGGGACTCCTTCATCTTTCTTTTCCAGTGGAACTCTGTTTCTGTTGTATTTGAATTTCTTAGATATGTTCTGTATCGCCTGCTTAGGGTTTGAATTGTGAGGCCGGAGGCCTTTGTTGTAAATGATTTAACTACTTTTAAAGCATGCTGCTGGTTGCGTTTGTTAACTGTGAATTTTGAGCAGGTTGAAGTTTGGGAAATGTTCAATTTACAGGGGAGACTGCCAAATTTTTGGTAGAAAGTCTCAGTCTTTAGTAAGTGGGCCCGGCATCGGAGTAATGTCGGTAATTAGGCAGGGTCCGTCCCGGTTTCTAAGGAAATTCCGGGCGGGTCTTGTCAATTATACGAATCTAAGCAAGGCATGTCCAAAGGATAGTTTCCCACATCCAAGAATTGAACAACTAGTGGACGCCACGGCCGGCCATGAGCTCCTCAGCTTTATGGTAGCCTATTCGGGCTACAACCAGATCTTCATGCATCCTGTCGATCGCAAACATATGGCATTTATCACCGATAGAGGTCTCTATGCTACAATGTTATGCCGTTCGGCCTGAAGAATGCGGGGGCAACATATCAACGCCTGGTCAACAAAATATTTCCCGAACTCATTGGCACTTCGATGGAAGTCTACGTAGAGGACATGCTGTCAAAAGCAGGACTGCCAACGATCATCTTCAGAACCTCCCCCTCATGTTCGGCACCCTAAAAAAGTACAACATGCACCTGAACCCAAACAAGTGCGCCTTCAACGTCTCTTCCGGCAAATCCCTGGGCTTCATGATAAACCAACGAGGCATCGAAGCTAACCCTAAGAAAATTCAGGAGTTACTAGACGTGCAGGTCCCGAAGACGAAGAAGGATGTTCAGAGCTTCACTGGCCGAGTCGCCGCCTTGGCCCGTTTCATATCCAAAGCCACCGACCGATGTGCCCCATACTTCAAAGCTCTCAAAGGGAGTAAACGGCAGGTAATTTGGACTTCCGAGTGTGACTGAGCGTTCGAGGATCTTAAAGCCTACATGAGTAGAGCCCTTCTACTGTCCAAGCCTCTTCCAAGAGATAACCTCGTCATCTACCTCTCAGTATCGGCAACGGCATTGAGTTCCGTACTCATTCGTAGACCGAACGGCATTGAGCTCCCCATCTTCTATAGAAGCCATGCGCTGCAGGACGCGGAGCAACGGTACCCCTAACTTGAAAAATTGGCCTACGCTCTCGTTCTCTCCACGCGCAAGCTTCGACCCTACTTCTAGGCTCACACCGTCGAAGTATTAACCAACCTGCCCCTACGGCAAGTCCTGCAGAAGCCGGAGACATCAGGATGACTAATCAAATAGGCCATTGAGCTCGGTGAATTTGACATACGTTATCATCCCCAGCTTGCTGAAAAAGGACAAGTTGTGGCCGATTTCATTTTGGAACTCACACTTTCTTCTGAAACCGATCGACCCTACCACGGAACCACCCTCGACATCCATGGAGGCATATTCGGCTGACCATACATTCGATCCCCACAATTCCTCACTGGACATTATACGTTGACAGCTCATCCAATCAACAAGGCAGTGGCGCAGGCCTAGTCCTCAAGACACCAGACGACACCACGATCGAATATGCCATCCGTTTTCAATTTCACACTTCCAATAATGAAGCCCTCATGGCAGGCCTCCGGCTCGCTAAGACCTTAGTTGCCGAACGGCTGACGATATGTAGCGACTCCTAATTAGTCGTCAACCAAGTGATTACCGAATTCGAGGCAAAAGACGAATCCATGGCGGCCTATCTCGTACAGACCCGCCGATTGCTCGATCAATTCAACGCATACCAAATCCTGCAGATCTCCATATCCGAGAATAATTATGTCGATGCTCTTTCAAGGCTTGCTTCGCCAATCGACGACCGCGCCGGACGCCACTTGTCGGTCGAAGTCCTTGCTCGAAAGAGCACTACCGAAGTCGAGGTAAACGTCGTCCGGTAGAACCCTAGTTGGATGAATCCAATCCACACCCACCTCGCTGATGGCACGTTTCCGACTGACAAAATTAAGGCCAAAGCTATTCAACACCGATCAGCACGATACATTCTCTTTCAAAACAACCTCTACCGACGCGGCCACTCCTTACGTTTACTACGATGTGTTACTCCACAACGGGGGGACTATATCCTGCGAGAAATTCACGAAGGCGCGTGTGGTGACCATTCGAGATCCCGATCTTTGGCCTTCAAAGTTGTTCGGCAAGGCTACTATTGGCCAACTCTCCACGTTGACACTGTCAGGATTGCAAAAATGAGACCAGTGCCAACGCTTTGTCTCCATTCCAAAGCTACCGGCCGAACCACTCACCCCAATAATAAACCCTTGGCCATACGTGCAATCGGGACTCAATCTCATCGGCCTAATGCCCCAAGGCAAGGGACAACTCAAATTTGCAATCGTAGCTGTCGATTAATTTACAAAATGGACTGAAGCCGAGGCGCTAGCAATAGTTACGGTTGATAAAATCAAACATTTCATATGGAAGACCATCATATGCTGGTTCGGCCTACCAAACGCAATCGTCATAGACAATGGCAAGCAATTCAACTACTCCCGTTTCTGGCATCTGTGCTCTCAATTCAACATCAACATATTCTTTGCATCTCCGGCACATCCACAATCCAATGGATAAGTAGAGGCCATCAACAAAATTATCAAAAAGACGTTGAAAAAGAAGCTCGGAGCAGCCAAAGGCGATTGGCTTGTAGTACTACCGGAAGCACTATGGGCCATCAATGCCTCATACCGAAGGTCAACAGGCGAGATCCCATTCTCACTTGCCTTCAGTACCAAAGCTGTGGTACCAGTGAAGGTGCATGCACCCACATGTCCAATGGCATCTTACGATCCCAAGCAAAATGGGCACCAGCTCACCTTAAATCTAGATCTCATCGATGAACACCGATCACAAGCATAGCTTCTGAACACCACCTACAAACAGCGAACAGCTCAGTATTATGACTCACGCGTCAAACATCGATCGTTCAAGGTAGGGGACTGTGTTTTGCATAAAGTCTCTCCAGCAACGAAAGACCCTACCAAAGGCACTCTTGGCCCTTCATGAGAAGGACACCTATCGATTACGTGGTTCTGATGGTCAAACCCTCGACCACCCCTGGAATGTTGATCATTTAAAATATTATTACAAATAAACTCACATTCGGTTAAAATTGTGGACCCTTTTTTTCCCTCAACATCATTTTTTACTTTTCTATCCTATGCATTCGATTACGCCTTAACGATACCGACCCACATACACTATCTACGACAAGCATGCACTTCTGTGACTACGATGGAAATACCAAACCGATCGTAAATTAACTACAATAAGAAGCCACAGATGGGCAATTGTCTTAACAAAATTGGCCAAAACGGCCGAATTGTTCAAACATGACTTATATTACCCAAAAAAAAAACATAAATGTATCAAGGCGTCGGAGGATCAGCGGGCATGGTCTCAGCAGCGATAGCCGAAGGATCTGGCACCTCGGCATCGCGATCGGTCGACGGCTTGGCAGGAGAAGTGTTTTCTTCCTCCTCACTACTTGAATCTGACCCACTCGAAGAATCGGCGTCCACGTCCTCATCAAGAAGACCATGTTTAAAGGCCGAAGCCCATGTTTGAAGGCATTGGTGAAGAAGACCACCTCACCGTCCGAATTGCCGAAGGACAGGCGCACTGTGGTCGAGTTCTCACTCACCTCTCATGCCGAACGGCAGGCGCAAAGTGGTCTAGTTCTCACTCACATCTCGTGCCGAACAGCAGGCGCACAGTGGTTAAGTTCTCACTCACCTCTCGTACCAACTAGTTCGGCTCTTGCTGTAGTTTACTTCCACTCTTCAACCTCCCCTTGGCTTGGGGACTTGGGAGACTACATGATCACCACCATCGGCATACGACGGAGGATGCTCGTACCCGAGTCAGAATGCCAAAGCTCAAGGACACAAGCAAGCCCCTAACCAAGAAGTCCATTATCGATCGGAAACATTAGGGACTGTTGTTTGTATCATATCTGTCCTGCCACTCACGTCATAACACGTGGAAAGTAAACGAGGCTTAGACCAGCTCAATTAGCCATGTCGAAAGGTCAATCGGCATACTCCACCGATTCATACGTGGTCGTCAAGTCAGTAAGTGACATTGACCGACTCACCCACACCAACCTTCGGCACGCAATGTCAAGCAACCAGTTAGCACATCCGGCCGATTCTGACAGATAACCTCGGAACTCCCGCCAGAACATGTCAGGGCACATGTCGACCGTCGAAGACACTCCCATGAGTACCACATTGAAACTAAGTACTAAGAGCATCACAAATGCTCTCTATAAATAGAGCCTCTTGGCCCAGCCAAAAGGTAAGACTGTTTACTTGACTTGTGCTTTCACATTATCAATAAGAATTGCTCTTAGTCACTAACTTTGGCATCGGGGGGTCTTCGACCTGCGCCACATCGGTGTCGTAGGCTTCACCTGCCGTTTCTTTCTTCAGACCGAATCCAGCATTGCATCTCAAGGAAAGATATCACGGACCAAAGGCTTCTCGAGTCCAAACCATCTAGGTCACCTGTAAGTTAGCTTTATTTATATCTGTTTAGTTCTAGTGCGAACAATGTGGCTGTGTATCCAACTCAATAATCAATTAATCAGTTAATGTAATAATTAAATAATCATCACGCGGCTGTGTATCCAACTCAATACAGGTTGCTGAGTTTTTCTTGCGTTTTTTTCTTTATGTATTTCATCTTCTCCAGGTATCCAACTCAATAATCAAATTATCATCCTAAGTCAGGGATTAGAACAATACAGGCGGCTCTATGTTTTCTTGCTGTATTTTTTTCTTTCCTACTTTTGGTGCTTTGTTGGTTGTTTTCTGGTTATTTCCGTGTTTCTATTGTTGGCTGTTGATTCTCTTCTTGCCTGCTTTTGTTGGGCTTCAATATATTCTTTAAAAACAAATTATATATATCCAAATTATATTGTCTATATTGTCTATATTTCCACTTAAATTATCAAAGATGTTGATGCCTAAAATTGGTTCAACAGAAAGATGACCTCTTCGAGATCAAGGTCGGGCAATTCTTCCAAACGAGGTCGGCGTGACCAACCAAGTCGTCCTCCAGAACCTGCGAAACAAGATAGCTTCAGTGGGTGACACCGGTGTGGTGCCGGCCAAGGACCCTCTGATGCTTAAGTCAGTCGAGTGTTTGAGAGTAAAATTGCACAATAGGTTATAGTGCTTAGAATTGCATACTTTTTACGGAGGGATGGCCTTAGCCTTTTATATCATCCCAGACGACCTAATCCTTCTCGGAGTGGGACTCTAGAGCAAACCAGCTCTCCTCGAACTAGGACTCCAGAACTCTATTTAGATTGGCGTCTTGGTAATCCCAAAACATCCCAACTTCCTTGGGATTAGAAGTCCTTTGAGTGAACACCACATAAATCAAACTCATGTGCACCAAGGCTGAGCTCAAATGGGCCCACGAGTCCACACGGGTCAGGGTGGAAAAATATATGGTGACCAGGCTCGAGCCCAGCCCGACCACTAACACCGTGGTCTAGCCCAACTCGACCACTAACACCGTGGTTTGGCCCAGCTCGACCAATAACACCGTGGTGTAGCCTAGCTCGGCCTAGAGGTATTTTACCTTTTGTTTAGACCAAAATTGACTTTAGACCTTTCGTCTATATGAGTTCGATAGAAATATAGCTCGGACCTTTTGTCCATATAAGCTTAGCAAAAACTGAGCTTAGACCTTTCGTTTATATGAGCTTGATAGAAATATAGCTCGGACCTTTCGTCCATCTGAGCTTGGTGAAAACTGAGCTTAGACCTTTCGTCTATATGAGCTCGATAAAAATATAGCTCGGACCTTTCGTCCACATGAGCTTGATAACAAATATAGCTCGAACCTTTCGTCCATCTGAGCTAGGTGAAAACTGAGCTTAGACCTTTCGTCTATATGAGCTCAATAGAAATATAGCTCGGACCTTTCGTCCACATAAGCTTGATAACAAATATAGCTCGGACCTTTCGTCCATCTGAGCTAGGCGAAAACTGAGCTTAGACCTTTCGTCTATATGAGCTCGATAGAAATATAGCTCGGACCTTTCGTCCATATGAGCTTGGCAAAAACTGAGCTTAGACCTTTCGTTTATATGAGCTCGATAGAAATATAGCTCAGACCTTTCGTTTATCTAAGTTTGGCGAAAACTGAGCTTGGACCTTTCACCTATATGAGCTCAATAGAAATATAGCTCAGACCTTTCATCTATCTGAGCTTGGCAAAAACTGAACTTAGACCTTTCGTCTATATGAGCTCGATATAAATATAGCTCGGACCTTTCGTCCACATGAGCTTGATAAAAAATATAGCTCGGACCTTTCGTGCATCTGAGCTTGGCAAAACTATGGAGCTAGATTCCTTCCTGACTTGAATGTGGCGCTTTGAGTTCCCTTATTAAGGCTTGGAGAGACAATACGTTGGAAAAGAAATCCAAATTTTATTCACTATCGAAAAGTTGAAAACATACCAAGAGCGAGCTTGAACGTTGGCTGACTAAGTTGAAAAACTAAAAAATACCTCATTAACCATCATAACAGGATAGTTCCCATGAGCCACACCGAATGAAAAGCAATATAATGAAAAATCTAAACCTCAAACTGATGATTTAACTCTGATAGCATGTAGATGATGATGAAGTCATTGGTAATACTTCTTTATATGCTCTGCATTACAAGGATAAGGCAAATTTACTCCCCGGAGATCCCTTAGTCGATAGGCGCCAGGGAGTACAATGTCAATGACACGGTAAGGCCCTTTCCAGGTTGGTCCTGAGCTTCCATTTGCGGGTTTGCGAGTAGGAAGCATGACCTTGCGGAGTACTAGGTCACCAACCTAGAAAGCTCGTTGTTTGACATGAGAGTTGTAGTAGTGAACTACATGTGGCTGGTATAAGGCATTGTACAATTGAGCCTGATCATGTCATTCGTCTACTAAGTCTCCTTCTGGCATTGCTTTTTTTTACTTGTACCTTTTCGTGGGTTGATCTCGACCCTACGATCTATCCCATCTCGTTCGATGGCATACATCTCCATCTTTTTCTTCCCTTTTTGCTTGGACGCCACGACGTAACACTCCCTAGCTTTTTGTTGGTCACCCTTTGCATATCACACACCAGCTTTGGTTGGGAATTTCATCAAAAGCATATGGCTGGCAATGAAGGCTTGGAGAGAGCATAAGGCTGGCAGACCTAAAATGACATTATAAGCAGAAGAGCATTCAACTATTAGAAAAGTTGTGTAAACCATTGTCTGTTGGGGTGCTGTCCCAAGTGACAGAGGTAGTGTGACGCTTCCAATGGAGTTGATGTTGTCCCCAATGAATCCGAGCAAGGGAGTGACCACTGGCTTGAGCTATTCTCGTGATATCTCCATCTATTCGAAAGCTAATTTAAAGAGGATATTAACCGAACTGCCTGTGTCAATGTAAACCCATTTCACACAAAAATTTGCGATCTCAACTTCGATTATGAATGGGTCATCATGTGGATGAATTATACCTCTTTCCTCTTCCTTGTTAAAGGTGATCACTGAGTACCAAAGCTTAGGTGACTTCGGAGTCCAATAGCCTGGACCAATAGAGAGGGCCTCAAGTCTGCCTTGGGTACGTCGCACATACTCATTTTGTGCTTTGTTGGAGTCTCTAGCTAGAGTTGCTCCACCTGAGATAACATTGATGTCTTTCATAGCACGTGGTTGCTTATCTCGTGCGTTGTCATGTTGCTCTGCTTGCTTCTTCTCACCCACAAATTGGCTTAGACGACCTCGCCTAATTAATGCTTCAATCTCATCTTGGAGTTCATAACATTGGTCCGTCGTATGACCGATCTCGCGGTGATATCTGCAATATTGATTTGGATCCTTTCGCCCCTTAGAAAACCTTGAAGGTCGGGGTTTCGGCAACTCAGTTTGGATATGAAAGAAGACCTCCTCTCGATTAATATTCAATGGGGTGTAGTTGTCGAACCGTGGTCGAAATAGATTTTGTGGTCGATCTCGGTCTCTCCTACCTAGTTTAGAATTCTCAAATCTTCCTTTCTTGTAGTCTGGCTTCTCGCATATATCATTCTGATCTTCTCACTATTTATCTCCTACACCAGGCTGCGACGGGTTCCTTCCTTCTGGTGTATCATATGTCATTTCCTCAACTATGGCATTGCGATACACCTCGGACACCAGGTCCTCATAACTCTTAGGTGAAAACTTGTTGACATGGAACAGGAAAGGTCCTCTTCGGAACCCAGCCAGAAAGGCAGTATAGGCAGTATCCTGGGAGCAACTAGGGATGCTAATTACTTCTCGATTGAAAGAGTTAATATAGTTCCGCAACTTCTTCTTAGGGCCCTGCCTGATACTGAGGAAGTAGTTAGGTGGGTATCTCTTCTTTGAGGCAGATTGAATTCAAGGATGTCCCTAGTGAATGTAGGGTGTCAATTGTCATGACTAGGTCAAGAAGTCTTGGACCCCATTCACGCTCGAGGGCTGTTAGGCGGAGTTCCAGCTTCCGATCCATCTCATCTTGCATCCGCTTCATGGCCTCCAAAATTCTACTTTCCCCAGCTTGCTTATCTCTATTAGGGCGGACTTCAGACTGATCCACTTCCCGATCACAATCGACCTTACGATCACGACCATGATTGACTTCACGATCTCGATTAGACATACTGAGCTTTCTTTGCCTCAAGCAAATCCCTTAAGTCAAGGTATTCCCTATGGCCTTTAGTTGGCATGCGAGAGAAACCAGAGAATGAGCTGCGAAGGCTAGGCTCCAAAGTTTGCAACTTCTCACGGTCCGTTCCATTAGGAGATCGGGGATGGCTCTCACCCTCTTCATCATTCTGTCCTTCAGTTGAAGTTTGCCTCGGTGTTGGGGTCCGCCTTGTTGACTATCTCCATGTCCTTGACGCTACTCTTCTAGCTTTCGCTGCCTTCCTGTGTAGGTCTTCTCAGCTCCTCCTCCGACCTCCTTATTCTGGTCACAGAGTTCATTAATGTCTTTCCTCATCTCCTTTAGGTAGGTCTCGATGTTAGTTAGGCGATTGGATTTCTTCCTCCCTTTGATAGGCGCAGTAGGGGTCAAGCAAGTGTCTATTCCCACAGACAGTGGTTGTTGTGGCTGGACTCTTGACTCATGGTGTCAAGCAAATGGTTGTTGTCTAAAAACATAGATGGAAATCAACAAGATGTCGATTCCCACAGACAGCACCAAACTGTTGATGCCTAAAATTGGTTCAACAGAAGATGACCTCTTCGAGATCAAGGTCGGGCAATTCTTCCAAACGAGGTTGGCGTGACCAACCAAGTCGTCCTCCAGAACCTGCGAAACAAGATTGCTTCAGTGGGTGACACCAGTGTGGTGCCGGCCAAGGACCATTCAATGCTTAAGTCAGTCGAGTGTTTAAGAGTAAAATTGCACAATAGGTTCTAGTGCTTAGAATTGCATACCTTTTTACGGAGGATGGCCTTAGTCTTTTATATCATCCCAGACGACCTAATCCTTCTCAGATTGGGACTCTAGAGCAAACCAGCTCTCCTCGAACTAGGACTCCATAGCAACCTAATCCTTCTCGAACTAGGACTCCATTTAGATTGGCATCTTGGTGATCCCGAAACAGCCTAACTTCCTTGGGATTACAAGTCCTTTGAGTGAACACCACGTAAATCAAACTCATGTGCCCCAAGGCTGAGCTTAAATGGGCCCACGAGTCCACACGGGTCAGGGTGGAAAAATATCTGGTGACTAGGCTCGAGCCCAACCCGACCACTAGCACTGTGGTCTAGCCCAACTCGACCACTAACACCGTGGTTTGGCCCAGCTCGACCAATAACACCGTGGTGTAGCCTAGCTCAGCCTAGAGGTATTTTACCTCACAAACAAAAGAATTTTTTGTAAAACAATAGTCTAATCCAATGTTATCCGGAACAACACAAAACACAATACAACTTAGTCGGACTATTTATCTAGAACAACATCAAACGCCTTATAATATTATGGATAAACAGTCAGTACTCTTCGGTTTAGATTAATACTATCTGACAGAAATTAGTCAGTATAGTTCGATGTACCAAACCTTAAATCTGATCAAGACTGTTGTTGCATTATGCATGAGTATAGCTTTTAGCCATCGTTCAAGCCCAAACAAAACTCAACCAGTGATGATCATCAGTTTGTGTTGTGCCGGATTCGAAAGAATGACAAGAGGAAGAGAAAGTTAAGAGATGTTGAAACTCAGGTGACTAGCTTTGACGAATTAATTGGGAATACACTCCCATGCTCGAGGTTATTGGAGTTGGTGGGAGTGTTTCATATTTGCCAACTGGCCTCACTGAATCTCAGCCAGACTACTCTCTTGCATACCCAACAAATACGGTCTCTTCCCTAGCTAGGGCAGACTATATTGATGACGTTAGCAAATTTCATGGTGGTGATGCTAATTGTGATGCCCTAAGCAGAGATTTGGACAATGTGCAAGCATTCACTAAACAAGTGTTGGGATCATATGTTGTTTATAACGAAGAGAGGACAACGGCATATGTTGAATTTGATGAGAGTCATTATACCTCAACAAGGCCTCAATGAGAATAACATTGAAAATACCCAAGTCAATGTGCTCGATATCTCGATTGATTATGATTTGCCCCTCCATTTGATTGATAATGATGATGATGATCCGCTGCAATCTTCCACAACACAATTTAGGGGAATGGGAATGGAGAAGAACACTACTACTACGAGTACTGAAGCTACTTGGTACTGCGAGTATTGCTACATATTGTTAAAAAGTTGGCACATACATGTGGATGCATTAACTCATCTACTTGGTAATGCAAGATAACTAATTAATCAACCTCAAACTTAAAGCTTTTGTTGGTGTTCTTCTAGCAATTTAATTCACAATCATTTTATGTGCAATACAAAGTTGAGGCTGTCTTTCTGTCACCAATTTAAATTTCCCATAAAGTGTCAATTAGATCCAGTTCATTGGCAAACCTTAGGTTACCTAATTAGTTCAAATTGGTATTTTGAGAATTAAAGTGAAAAAAAGGTTCATTCATAATATTGCAGTTTATTATCAAAAGATGGTCGTCATTAAGCTAGTAATATAGCTTTGATGACATGTAAAAGGAACAGTTAGAATGTGAAATTTCACTTCAGTGTGATGCTATTGATTTCTATGCATATAATCTATTCACTTTTGTAATCTTGATACTCCTTGAAGAAGAAAATCAAAATCTATTTCATAGTACTAGTGCTTTATTTGATGGTCATCATTAAGTTTGTGAAGGGAAGATGTCTTCAATTAGCATGTAGAGATGCCAATGGGGTTTAAGCTAGTGTAAAAAAGACCTTGAATTACAGACCAGTTGTCTCAGGTTTGAAACCCTATAGTTTGCAAGGGTGACTAAAAATTTTAGAGGCGACTCTAAGATTTTAAGGGCCCTATGCTAAATGAGCAATGGGGCCTCTGAAATGAGGTTTTCAACAAAAATATTCAAATTGGATCATAAATATTGATTATAAATTTGCAACATTTTTTTTTTGTTACATTGGGGTTCGAACAAGGGTGCCATGGGGGAGGGGGAAGCTACCACCATCGTGTAGATTTACAACTTAAACTCACCAGAAGATGGTAATATACAAAAAATATAACATGAATCTTGCCAATGTTGGGTTGGTTTAGTGTCGATGAATCTTGCCATGAGAAGTTACTTTATTAGATATTGACTCACAAAACCACAAAAGTTGCAAAATTTAATTCAATCAAGCTATCAAAATTTAAACTACAAAATTCATCATTATTTATCTCAATTTGTCTTCGCCTTATGAGAATGGACTCATTGATTATGAATTTTCTACAATATTTTATGATGAGAGAGAGAGAGAGAGAGAGAGAGAGAGAGAGAGAGAGAGAGAGAGAGAGAGAGAGAGAGTTTAGTGTGAAAGTTGTAACTTGTAAAGAATTACCCTACAGGGGCTTATGGCTGCTAGGCAAAATTTAAAAAACATTGCAATAGAGGTGGGCATTCAAATTGAAAAATAGAAAGACCGAGCTGAACCAGGATGAAAAAAAGGGAAAAACCCGTGTTAACCAAAAATCTGACTTAGTTGACCAAAAATCGAACCAGATCAGTTTGGTCTGATTCTAGTTCCAGTTCTTGTGGTGAAAAAACCGGACTAGCTATTTAAGCCCCAAAAAAATAAAATTTTAGTTGGATTTAAAAAAATAAAAATAAAAAATTTAAACATATTCCGGTCCAAAACTAAAAAAATCGGGAACAAAAACAGGTTTTAGGCAAACTAGATTAGACGGTTTTATAAATTTTTTTCGTCAAAACTGGACTAGATGAATAGTGTCAATTTCGGTTCCGGTTTGAGGTGTGAACCAAACCTTTGCGCCCACCCCTAAAATGTAGTACTTGTATATAGGCTGAACTATGTTAGAGTTCTTAATTTATAAGGTTAAGTTTTTTATTTTTATTTTTTAAGGCTAAACTCGTTCACAGAAAGCCACAACCTTGGAGCAAGCACTCAACATAAACGGAAATATGAACTTATCGGGCAAAATACCCTTCACCACCATCTGAACATAAAGCAAGATTGGTTCATCACTAAAGTCCAACCCCGGAGAGGGAGAAGGGAGAGATAGGGTGCGAGCCACCGGTGGGTATGGTGGCTGGGTTGAGGTGACGATGGAGGTGTAAGGAGGGTGGGGAAGTGGTGGGGCTAGCAGGGAGGTAGGCAAATTGCGGAGAGGGGTTAGTTTTATTTTTACTTTTAAAAATATATATTCAATTTATAATTTATAATTAGTATTTTATTTCAACTAAGCCAAAAAAGTGGGCCATACAAAAGACACATCATCACTTAATGGATTTTCTGACAGTCAACTTAACAAAAAGCGTAAATTGGTCAGATTTGAAAACAATATGGTGTAAATTGATGAAATTGAAACTCGAGGGCCCATATTGAGAATGACCTCAAACCTTGACAGAGGTCTTTTGATGTTAGCCTTTTTTTAAATAATGATTTCATGTAAATGATATAATATTTAGAGGCCCTGTTGGCTAATTGGCTAGCCACAAAATTAGCTACAAAATTACATGAATGAGATTGATGTTGTGAGGATACAAATGCGAAACGAAAGAGTAATTCTTTCACTTCCTCCATCAACTCTCCTTCCATGCTCATGTCAAATTCAGTTCAATTCACAACCTTAATCAGCTCTAACGAATCACTTTCAATGATTAGCCTTGTGAATCTTGCATCTATTGCCATATGACAACCAATCATAGCCAAAACTTTAAAAACCTTAGGGGAAAGACAACAAATTATAGGTTTAGCCATGAGTCATGACACCCCTTAATTCTCCATTGGCATTTCAAACTACTGCTATCAACCCCATCTTTCTATCAGCCACACAACATGCCCCATCAACATTTAAATTCAGCAAATCCCCTCAGGAGGTTTCCAATGACAAGAAACTACATTTCAAGATAGCATAGGAGATGTATATATATAGATCAACGAAGTCCTTACTGGTGAGAGGCTTTTTTCTTTTTTCACCATGTATGCACTCTTTTGGATAACTACTACTCAATTTACTATCTCAAAATAATGGTAAAAAAAAACTTTTTGGTCATTGGAGTTGAGCTAAAAAACAATTTCAATTACCCGTAATTCCAATTTTCTCAATTTCGTCATGTAATTTGCCATTGTTAACAAATTAAGTCACATATCTCAATTCCATCAGTTTGAGTGCACATGTTGCGTGCGTGCCATCATCATCATCATCATCACAAATCCCCTTTTCATTTCCCCTTACCATAAGTTCCTAGACATGACGAACATAAAGGGATTTAACACATTTTCTTATTTGCTCTTGGACTTGGAAAATAGAGAGATTTTTCTTGTAGTTTTTCAACCTTTATCGCTTTGGATATGTGTCAGGTCTGTTTCATCTTAAAACAATTAGAGAAAATTATTGTTCGTACCCTACCCTTGAAGTTTAGTGGCTCATGTTCACTATGAGAGAGAGAGAGAGAGAGAGAGAGAGAGGAGGAGGAGCATGATGGGGTGCGGATTTTGGGGTGGTTGTGATGAGCGGCTGTTGAAGTCTAGCGGATGGGTTCAGGGCAAAGCCAGAATTTAATGTATGGATCGTCATAAACTGAAATTTTATCATTGTTCCTTATTATCCACCTCCATTTACTATACATATACTAAAGGGATGTATCCGCTTCCACTTCTGGCCTAGGCATCCCCCCGCCTCAGTGTGTTCCTTAGATAGGCTTTAGTTTTTTTTATTTTTTATTTATAACTTTTAAATTTTTTTTCCTTACAGTTTTATTGAAAGTTAACAAAGTAAGTCTCCATTAAGTGAAAGGAGGAAGTACAATTTTGCCCGTGCACGTAAGCAATACAAGCACTCAAACCGACAGAATTGAGGGATGTAACTTTTTTTATATAGTAAGTGATAATTGTATTCATAACTTAGGCACCAAAACCATCAGCCACAATGGCATAAACTAACTAAAAAGGGTTTATGCAAATGTGGAAGCACAGTAATCACACAGGGTTATTCCAGATACAGAAAAATACACCACAAGGTATATGCCCACTAATAATGGCATAAATCCAAACAAATATCATGTTTAATCGAATGCCAACATTTTTTGAAGAAAGATATCATGAAAGCAATCGGAGGTTTAAGAAATCCAATTTGTACAATGACTGAGTCAATTTCTTTAGTAGAAAAGGGAGCAATTAATTTGACATTATATTCCGTGGAAATACAAAGAGAAATGATATTGAGAGGGTTTTGGGGGAAAAAAATATGGCGACTAGGATTTCACTAGTTTTTGTCTTCTTTCTTTTCTGTGTTAGGCACATTGGTAAACAGGGTGTCTCTTAGTTCATGTGTGGTGGTGGTAACAAGATTCACTCTTATTCGGCTTAATTTCCACAAGTTATGAACATTTTTTTCTACAAGTTGTTTAGGCTATGGAGGCCGTTGAAGAGATTTGCCATGAGTTGACCAGAAATATGGCGATATTTGAGGTGGATGCAGTGGAGGTAATTAGAGTTCAGGAGTTAGGGATGACTGCTTCGAGATTGAAGTTGGGCAATGCGCCTAGACTAGGTTAGTGTGACTAACCAAGTCGTCCCACAACTTGAAAAAATAGAAGAGCTTACGGGGGTGACACTAATGTGGTGTCGGGCAAAGACCCTTTGATGCTTTAGTCAATCGAGTGCTTGAGAGAAAAGTGCATAACAAATTATGTTGCTTTAATTTGCATACCTTTGAGGAAGCTGATCTTCTGATTAGGCAAACAATTGTGGCACTCCATTAGTAGCTTTGTGTCCTTTTCTTGTTGGTTTTTATTTATTTATTTATTTATTTTGGGTATAAACCCTGCCTTGTGCATGCCTTCAAGTACTGTCATGATAGAATTAAATGTTTGTGCACGTCAACTGCGAATGAGAAGTAGAAGAGCTTATCCCAACTTATTGACAGAGTTGAGGTCTAAAAGAAGGCAACCTCACCATTTAAGTTGGGTAAGTCCCCATTTCGAAGCATGACCTAGCATATAACATACTAAATAAATATCGGAATCATAGAGTTCACAGCTTGAGGTGTGGAGGATTTCGTTATGGACTAGGACCCAAAAGATGAGAGGTGAGATGGGTGATGAGAATGAGGAGGCCGAGTTAGTACAAGGAGATGATGGTCTAGTTGACGATAAAGAAGATACGGCAGATGAAGCGATGACAAAGAAAATATTAACATTACCTAGAGAGGATGAGAGGCTAGCCAGCCACTAGTTAGGTCGATCTTAATGCACCATGGATTTTTTTTAGTGTGGGTTGAGGGTGTCACTTCATGCATACGCTCATAAGTTCCTTATTCTTTTAGGCTTAGTTCCCATGCAAATTAATCCCAATGTCTATTTGCATAGTTGAGCATGTATGTATCATGGAGGCAGTTAGAGCTTAGTGAGCCCAGCTTTGCTCAGTTTGCCTACTAATATTGTTTTACAAAAAAACTCAGCAACAGGGGGTGGTGGTACATTTGTGAGTTTATGAATATTGGTGGTGTATTTGTATGTCATGAGGTCAAACTTTTATGTTGTATCCACCTTAGTGTAATTGGTCGAAGATCTAATACACGATGTATGTGTGGTTTTGCAAATAGGTGGGCAAGACCTTCCCTTTGAGGTTGGAAATTGGAGTAGATTGTGAGAGTCTTTGTGAGAGTCTGAGCTGAGAAGAACAACCTCAAGAAGTTGAGCAAAAAACTGATTACTCCAACCAGGCTTAGAGAGTTCAAACGTGCATCTCCAAAGAAAAGATTTGAGGTTCTTCTTGCTTTTATTGTTATAGAAGTTTGCTTAATTTGGGTTCTATCGTGAACCAATAAATGCTAAATAAAGAAAGGGCGATGGTGGGAGTAAGGTTGGATAGTCTTCCATGCCAGTGGAGGGTGACTTGGTCTCTTCCAAGTTGTTCCCCCCACCACACTATTTTCACAACAAACCATCGTACTTGATGGAGATGATTCCATGAAGACAAACAGAGGTGTGGACAATATGACGATCATGTCAGTTTACACAAATGATGGCTTCCAATGCTACATGAAAGTCATGAAAAAGTGTTATCCCATTCTTGACTAGATGATCTTAGAGGATGCTCTTGCATGAGATGAGCTTGAAACATGTGGCAATGGAGACGATGGTACCCCCAGCTAGGATAAGAAGGGTTCGATTTTGAGTAAGGTGGAGATGGGCACCTTGGAGGTTGGCATGCATAGTGAGACCGTGACCGGAGGTGATGATGGACGTGGCGCCTCTTTGACATGATCAAGCTATCCATCCTATCAATAATTTGTTTGTAGGTGCAACTTAATGAGAAGACAACGTCTCAAACTGAATCGAAAAAGTTATTCTCATCTTTAAAAACAAGATAATAAACAAGAAAAAATTTGTAAAACTCTATGCAAATTTGGGTACTTAGAGCATCTCCACCCACAAGGGCTAAGTCTAGGGCAAGGGCAAGCAAGGGCTGCCACTATTCATGTGAATAGTCTCAGCCTTGCCATTTGTGGTTCCACCCATGAGAGCTAAGTCTAAGGCAAATACTATTCATTGTACTTTATTTCCTATTTTTTTATACTTTAAACCATTAATTTTGATAAGCTTTTTAGATTATATTTTCGGTTGTCACGTGTCACTATTTATTATAAAATTTTCACTTAAAATTTAAGATAACATTTTTCGGATAAAATTTTCGGTTACCACGTATCCATATTTATTATAAAATTCACATCTCACTCATCATACAATTGAAATACCTACTCACTCATCATACGATTGAAATATTCTTGGTCCTCATAGTCCGACACAATGGAATACAAGGACAACTCCATCATTGGCGGAGGCGGTTCCACTTGATCACGACGTGGGGGAGTATTTTCCTTCGGATGACGTAATAGTGTCATTATTTCTGACACAAAACGCACCACTAAAACTGACTGCGGGCATTGTTCACTTGAGGAGCCATGTGTAATGGTTTTCCTCTTTTTTTGTTTTGCTTCAAATATTTGTCCACGACCCTCCGGCTTCGATGGAAGATAACATTTGTTTTTTTGCACAAATGAAATTTTGGTGTGGAAAGTGAAAAACATTGGAAGGAAATGAGTTTGTATGAAGATTTGGTGTGGAAAGTGAATAAAATTGTTAGGTATTTATATGGAAAAAATCTAGAATTTTTTGGTATTTTTTTAAAAAAAATTTGAATTTTTTTCAATTTTTTTTTGCAATTTTTTAAGCCAAAAAAATCAAGGCCGTCAAATTTCTGGAAAAAAATTGCATCGGAGCATCCAGAAAGCACCATGTGGCATATTCCCGTTGGGGCCCGTCAGCAATGACGTCACGATGACGTCAGCAAGCGAAAATCAAATTTTTTTTACTGTTGGCATGTGAAATTCATGCTCCAACAGTAAAAAAAAAAATTTGAATTACTGTGCTATGACGTCAACGCTGACGTCACAGCCCTCGGGTTGAAGCCCAGGCGGAACTTGCCCTTGGGCTTGCCCGACCTAGTGTGACCCAGCTCTTGCGAGGGCTTCTTCTCTCTCATTGGAGGGCGCTTGGGCTAGCCAGGGAGGCCTTTCCCCCTGTTTGGGTATGGCTCTGGAGATGCTCTTAGAGCAACTCCACCCATTTGCCCTTAGCCATGGCAAAGGGGGGAGCTGGGGCAGCCACTATTCACGTGAATAGTGGTTGCCCTTGCAAATCAGAATTTTGTGTTTCCACCCGTTGCCCTTGCTAAGGGCAGTTACTATTCATTTTTTTGTTTTATTCACAACTTTTTTTACCTCAATAATTAATTTGAATAATATTTTCGAATAAGATTTACGGGTTCTTACGTGTCAAGACTATTCATAATCGGATAAAATTTCGGGATAAGATTTTTGGGTTCAAATTTCGGATGAATTTCAAAATTCAAATTTCAGATAAATTTGGGTTCAAATTTCGGATGAATTTCAAATTTCAGATAAGATTTTCATCCAATCAAATCAAGCCACGTGGCATCTCTATCTTGCCAAATTTTTCTATAAAACCAGAGGCTCACCTCATACCTCTCACACCACATTTTCAATATTTTCATTTCTTAGAGTTTAGAATTCATACTCCATTCATTCTCAATGGAAGAATATAGGAGATGCTTGGAGAGGCAAGAGAGAGAAAGAAAGGAGAGAAACCATAGAGCCGATGAAATCAATGAGTTGCAGAGGCAAGTCGATAAACAAGTTCTCATAGCAGTGGCAATGGAAGAGGAAGAGAACCAAGGGCGCCGCCGTGGTTCACAAGTCGACTGTCGCCGGAATGTGGACAGACATAGGCATTCTCGGGGTAAGAATCTTTTGGAAGATTATTTTATCCCAACTGCTTTGTACTCTGATGTTGATTTTCGAAGGCGATTTAGAATGCAACCTCATTTGTTCAATAAAGTCATGCATGATATTTGCAATTATGATGCATACTTTGTTCAAAAGTGTGATGCTACTGGGGTTTTGGGCCTTCTTCCGGAGCAAAAGCTTACATCTGTTATATGAATGTTGGCATATGGAGCATCTGCTGATCATCCTGGAAGCCGTTGCTGGCTTCGACACATGGGTTTGGCATGCTTTCTTCGGAGTTGCCGGAGCCCAAAATGACCTCAACGTCCTGGGTCAATCTCCGGTCTTCAACGAGGTTTTGAGCGGCCAAGGCCCCAATATTACCTATCAAGTCAACAATACAGTCTACCAGACTAGGTATTATCTAGCTGACGGTATCTACCCAAGGTGGACCACATTTGTCAAATCCATTCCGAATCCCCGATCTCATAAGCAAAAATTATTTGCTACCTATCAAGAAGGATACAGGAAAGATGTCGAAAGGTGTTTTGGCATCCTTCAAACTCGATGTCTGATTGTTCGAGGTGCGGCCCGTATGTTTGATGAGGAGATCCTCCGGAGCATTATGATGACTTGCATCATCCTCCATAATATGATTGTGGAGGATGAGTACGATTATGATGCTGGAGAGGTCTATGAACCGGATCCAATAAACATGGCCTTGACCCGGATTTATGAAAGGCCCATGGAGCCAAATGGAGAACCGTTTGAGCCGGAACCGTTGGTGAGGGACGATTGTATGATGACCCGGATCATAGATCGATATACAAAGATGCAATCTTCGTATATTCATGAAAGCCGTCAACTTGACTTGATAGAGCATATATGGGCAGTGAAAGGGAATGAAGATGAATGATGGAGCATAGATGTTTGGTTATGTTTTATTTACTTATGGTTTGGTTGTGTTGTTTACTATTGCTTATGGTTTGGTTGTATTGTTTTTTATTTATGATTGTGCCTTGTTTGTAGTTTTTTTTAAATTTTGAATTATGTTTTGTTTGATGTTTTGTTTTGTTTTGTTTGATGTTTTGTTTATTAAATAAAGAAATTCAATACAAGTCATTAAGAATTACTACTACTAAAATAGAATACATAAAGTACACCAACTTTAATACAAAACATGATAAATAAAAATACATAAAAGGTATGCCAACTAATTTAATGGTTTTGATCATTTAACCAATCCGTGTTGCTAGGCCCATCATCCTGGAAAAGTCTTCTTCTCATAACATCCCTTCGTTCTAGCTTCCAATATTGTTTTGTTTCAGGGGACATATGACTTGTATCCATCGTCATAGTTTCCCGATCCGTCTTCTCCATATCTTTTTTGCGCAAATACTCCTTTTCTCGTGCACACTCGGCTTGAATTGCCACCTGAATTCATATCTTGGCGTTTCTGCTCCATTTAAATTCTTATGGCGTTTTGCCTTGCAATTTCCTCCAAAAACTTTGAATTATGATTGCTTGAATTACCCGCTTTCTTTGCCTTCGCAGCCTTTCGGCCAATGGGCCTCGGTTCCTTTTGGATGGGTGAGTCTTCACTCATATGGGAATCGATAGGTGAATCCGATGTCGTTGAATCATGGAGAAGCGTCTCGTTTAACACAACGTCGGGACCCATGGGAATAATTATGAAGCGTTTACAATATTTCACCACCTCCCAACATTCATGATGGGTGAAACTTTTTTTGCCACCCCCGGTTGCA
>NW_007362500.1:330968-342647 GCF_000346735.1 Prunus mume
AGAGCTTAGCGGTTTCTCTCAGCTATGAGTTTGAGATCAATGGGTTTTTTCTGTTCAAACTTCGAACTTGCCTCTCTTTTTTTTTTTGTTGGGACCAACTTCATTGCTGGATATTAAATTCGGGTTTGGGTTCCTCACCTACCCGATTGCACAACTTTATCTCAATTCTCCCCAGCCCTTGGATTGATCCAATGACTATAAAGTGAACCCCTTATAACTTACCCCTCATTATAGTCGGGCCGCTCTTAGAGTAGTAAATTGAGAGGAAGGCTTTCTCAAATGATTTACACTTAGCAAGCATACAAGTGGAACTGAAATGAAATATGAGAACAAGAATAATGGAAAAAGAACGAAAGACATAATATAATAGGGGCAACAAGCAATTGAAAAGAAAAACCAAATCCCTCAATGCAAGCCCCAGATGGCAATAAATTTAGATTCCAGGGGCATTCAAGACAATATATTTCATTTTCAGGTCCCTGGGAAATAGGCGAATTCATATCCCTTTCTCTCACCTGGAACTTCGCTCTTTCGAGAAAACAGACCTGCAAATGAAAAGAAAATCATATACCAGCAAACAACAAAAACCATCAAATTTCTTCTCTGCAAAAGTCGATCGAACAAATTGATGTCTTCCATCTCCAAACTGACCTAACTTGACCTTCAAATTGCAAACCCTATTCTTCTTATTCTTCTTCTTCCCTAACCCCAAATGTTCTCACACAGACACAAGAGCCCTCTGGTCTCTCCCTCCAGCTCGCGCTTCGTCACGGAGACCGTCAACGGCTCCCATAACTTCGTCATCAAAGGCTATTCGTTGGCCAAAGGAATTGGCGTCGGCAAACACATTGCCAGTGAGACTTTCACCGTCGGAGGCTTCCAATGGGCCATCTATTTCTACCCAGACGGGAAGAACCCGGAGGATAACTCCGCCTATGTCTCCGTCTTCATTGCTCTAGCTAGCGAAGGTACCGACGTGCGAGCTCTCTTCGAGCTCACTCTGGTTGATCAGGGTACTCATGGCAAGCACAAGGTCCATAGCCATTTCGATCGCTCTCTGGAAAGCGGGCCCTACACGCTCAAGTATAGAGGTAGCATGTGGTGAGTATCAAATGTATTTTTTTTTGGGTAGTTTTTTATGGTTTAATTTTGAATTTTTGCTTTTCCTTTTGTTCATAATTCGATTGGTTCTGGGTTTTGTTTGGAATTTTTAAATATGAAGCTTGTTTCTGATAGCAGTGATTGTTGGATGTTATTACTTACAAGAAATAGAGGAATTTAAGCATTTTGTTACATAAATGTAGCAATTGCTAATTTAAACTCAGCTCAGCTCTAGAACCCTCATCCTATCTTTGCAAGTCCAACTTTCATCGATTTGGAGATCTCCATAAGAGAAAAATTCTGAAGCTTTTGCAAACTGTACCAGGGGGAGGACCACCTGATACGGAATGATAGAACCATTACCATACCATATATTGTTTTATTTTCTTTAGCGGTCTTGTTCATCCCCTATACTATAAGATCCAAAGACTGGGCCCTCTAGTTCCGTTCATGTCAAAACCTCCAAAGGAACAGCATTACTAGTAGGCTCATTATTACACCGGTTTATCCAGCCCACACCATTGAGACTTTTTATTTATTCCACTAGACCACTTCCTGAACGTATCAACTGTTGAGAAGGAGAATTCAAAGACATCCAAACTTTGCATCTTGAAGTAGGTTAGGACTTAGAACTAATGTGCTCACATACGCTTCGAAATAATTGAATTGGTATTGCAACTTACAAATCATATGAATTTAGTCTTTGAACCCCGTGTTCCCTATAGTATATGCAGGGTGAGATGGATTTGGTGACAATGAGCTGAAAAGGTGAATTTGTGATTGTATTTTTTAGTATGTAGTAGTTGGATGGGTGGAATGTGTGTCTAGGTAAAATAATGCGTGTGGAGCACACTTCATATCTGATGTTTTGAGTTTTTTTTTTTTTTTTGTTTCTGTTTTCTCTGTGTGTGTGTGTGTGTGGATATGGACCAGAACAAGTTTTTTGTAGCTTTTAATGATGCTGTTCATACTTATTTGGTAGGTAGAAGTTGAAGAAGATATATTAAAAATTGAAATCAGTAGAAGGATTGTGAATGATTTAAGACTTGGGCAAAATGTGCCGCACTTCAGCCTTTAAATAATACAAGTGTCCATAACCTCCACTTTAATAGCTTCACAAAATAATCTTGTTGAAAACAATTCCAACACAACCAATTCCTAATTAATACAACCAACTGCCAGCTCACCACATATGGGTACAATCACCTAGTGCTACACAGTACATCTCCTCTGACACATTGGAGTGAGGCTTCAATTTCTTTTCCTCTTTAGGTAACAAAGGGGGCAGGGTACTTAATTGGTTCTTATTTAATGATTTATAAGAGTAGGGGGGAGGTTGGTAAAAGAGTTTTGAATAGGGGGCAACGGGCATGGTGCTTTAAGTGATATAAGTGAAATGTAAAATAGTTGAGCAATTTTTTCATAAATTGAAGAAATAGGAGGATTGATTGGCTGTTTCTCAATTTTCTTTGCTGCCATTGTTCCGTCGCAAATGAAAGAGTCAAAGGGTTTAGGGAGTGAGAGAGGGGCTTGATCTTCTAAACAAGGAAATTGGAGAGGAGATAAGTTGTGTAATCAATCGAGAACCTAATATCAGAATACAAAATTTTAATGTAATTAACAAATCTGGTGTATGCAATGGGGAAGATTGAGGGTAGCAGGCTTGTATTATTCAATTAAGGTGAAGTCACACGTCAGGCCTTGATAGTTTTTAGGCTAATGAGGTTCACCTATCTTACATGCTTCACTAAAGGAAGAAGATAATGATTATGGAATGACTGAAAGGGCAATTCTATTTCATTCAATATTCTTATTATCATTAGAATTACAAATAAATTTTCACTAATTTTTCATTAATTGGATTCAGGATTTTACATTTAATTTAAAGGTTTTTCTAGCTACTATGATAATTAAAATCAAGAATCAAAACGTCACTACCAGCAGTTCATAATCATATTGATAAAAATATTAGTGGAAGTGTCTATTTTGATTGACATATTGGTAAAATTTAGGGTAACAATGGAAATTAATTTGACAACATTAAGGTTTTGTATAAACTTTTAGAGGGAAGATATTTTGCTTGAAACTTAAGGCAATGCTAAACAAATCAATAATGCATAAATTAAATTAGTAAATTTCATATAATACTACTACATCCATGATTATATATATACAGAGTTTCTCCTATGTGGATGTCCAGACGTTATTACTGTGCAGACGTCATGTATTTTCTACTACCTCTCCTTGCTTTCCTCCCTGTTTACAATAGTGTCCGCACGGTAATAACGTCCAGACACATTAGGTTCTCCAAATTTGAATCAATGTGCAAAAACTTATTAGTTTCATGATGCATTCTATTGTGTACAATTGCTATTTTTTATTTACGCCACACAAACCTTGACAATTTATTTACAAATTAAGTCAAGATTAGAGTACATGGCTAGCATTCCTACTACCAAATTTGCTTATTAAGGGTGGCTCTTTTGAAAGGCTTTTCACTAAGCCATAGCTAGAATAGTATCCAGAACAGAAACTATTGAGAATATCTTAAAAGTTCACACAATGTGCTTAAATCCATTGACATCTCGTCACATATATCTAGATGTGGGTGATCTCATTCCACCACTTATTGATATCAGTGGCATCAAAACATGGAATTTTGATGGAAGCTCCGTATATCAATGGATATTTTACACATTGATTGTAATGATTAATTTTGTTTATACCAACTAATTTTATACAAGTTTAATTTCGTTTAATAAGTATCTATAATTCTATACGATAATCATAAGGTAGAACTTCAAGTTTGGTGAAATTTTAAAAATAATCCTTTGTTTAAGAAAACCATTGAAGGAAAATCACATTAAAGAGGATAAAATAGTACAGAATCAAAAATTAAAATATTTCTGTTTTAGAAAAAAACAGCTGAAGTATCTCACCCCATATTATCTCTCACATCTCACTCTTTCTCTCTTTGTATTATAACTTTCACCACACTACAACAACTTCCATTATATTGCACATAAATTACATGCTTGCTGCCTTTAGTATGGATAAATTAGTAAATATTATAATTATTTCATATTTGATAAGTCAACCAATTAGCTTAGGTAATAATGTTCTGTTTGAAGTCCACAACACGGATTTCTTTCACTTTACATGCCATATATTTGTTGTAGATAGATTTTTTTTGGTCGAAAATTTGTTGTAGATAGATTAGTTATTAAGTTTACATATTTAATTGGTGCTTTTCTTAAAAAAATGAAAAGATGAAATTTTATTTCATAAGAGATTCTGTACAGTAAAGTAGACAAGTATTCCACCAGGAATAGAAGAGGAAAGAACATTAATTTGACAAATTACATCTAAGAAACCAAAAATAATCAAGACACTACAACTTTCCAATCTAGAATGATATCATATAGAGATGTATTCTGAAAAACAGGTGAAACGGATGCCCAAATCGCTGCCCAATACTTGACCTTCTCCCACACCTCCTCCATTTCCATCTCCTTAACATCTTCAAAGATCCCACTGATTCCTTTCTGACTAGATAACCCAAATGATAGCCATCACCATGCACCTCCCATATAATTTAGCCTTTTTTTCCACCACCCAATATTTTAAACTTCTCACCCAACAAAGAGAAACAGTCTTTTGGCACAACGCAACAAATATTAATCTCATTAAATAAAAAGAACCATATCCTCCAGCGGAAAGGGCAAGCTAAGAAACCATGATCCACACTCTCCCCCGAATTCTTCCATAAAATACACCAATGTGGTAATGAAGATGATGCTGGCCTACGTCTTTGGAGTAATCACAGGTGTTAACCTTCCCTTGTACCAGCAACTAAGCCAAAACCGTAACCTTGGGAGGAACCTTAGATTTCCAAATCAGACTTTGAGGGAGAAAAGGTGGACTTCCTGGTATGTTTCTCAATTGATTTAAGTAGGATTTACAAGAAAATTGCCCTGAAGGCTCTAAGGACCATCTTCTTGCATCTTCTTTGTATGGAAATAATCTCACCTGCTTCAGCAGCCTCAACAAGTTTGTTATCTCCTCCATCAATAATGCCCCTATTAAATACCATATTTAATAGGTGCATTATTGAATAGTTTCACGTTTCCTGAAAGTTTTACTTCAAAATTTCCATATTCTCATGATTTATATAGATATTTTCACCAAAATTCCATAGATTTTGAGTATCATTATTTCCAGTGTCATAAACAATTTTTTAACCTTGCATGCATCATAGGTTTTCTAGTTCCACATTGTGGCTTAACATGGAATTTTCTGGCCTCTACATATTTAAATATTGTAGTATTTTAAACATCTGAATGCATATTTGCAATATTCCTTCACTCTACTGTGCACTTTTTGGAGAATGCGTGTAACATCTGCATTGTCATGCATTTGGTCATCATCACTGTTATCTAAAACATGCAAGACTTCCAGAAATGATCTAAAGGATTTTTCATAAGATTCCTTAAACTCGTTTCTTGTATATGTTTTTTCCCCTTCAAAAAGCTTATTTGCATATGTTTCATTTAGGGGCTACAAACGTTTTTTCAGACGTACTATGCTTGAGTCATCGACATTCCTTAAGGACGATTGCTTGAAGCTTAATTGCACTGTTGGTGTTGTGGTTTCTGCAATAGACAGTTCAAGATTGCACTCCATAGATGTCCCTGAGTCTGATATTGGAGCTCATTTTGGTATGTTATTGGAGAATGAGGAAGGTTCAGATGTAACTTTCAATGTGCGTGGCGTAAAGTTTCATGCTCACAAGCTAGTATTGGCTGCTCGGTCTCCCGAGTTTGAAAGTGAATTTCTGAATGGAATGGAAGAGGATAATCATGAAATAGTTGTTGTGGATATGGAACCCAAGGTCTTTAAGGTAGCACTTCTCAGAAATTAGTTCTTTTTCTTTAAAATAAAGCCTTCCGAGAATAAATAACCAAGGTTTATTTAAGTTGATGTAATTTACCAATTTATCCTGGTTTTCTTTGTAATTTATTTCATATTTGCCGAGCAGGCTTTGCTGCACTTCATTTATACAGACAATCTTATTGAAGATGAAGAGTTCTCAGTAACAAGTTCATCTTGCTTGCCATCTTTATCGGACAAATTAGCTGCAAAGTTGCTAGCTGCAGCAGACAAATATGGCTTAGCTAGGCTTGCCCTGATGTGTGAATCTGTTCTCTGCAAGGATATATCTGTCAATTCCGTTGCCAATATTCTGGCCTTGGCTGATCGTTTTTCTGCTATGGATCTAAAATCCGTTTGCCTGAAATTTGCTGCTGAAAATCTAGTGGGTACGTATGTCCCTTTTGTTTTTGCATGTTTTCTATTAATGTATTAGAATAAGCAGTTCTGTTTAGCATATACACTTTCAAATGCCATTGGTTTGCTATTTTTTCCTTTTAAGTCCCCTTCAGGGGTTCAGCTTTACCACTTGCAGTTGTATTAGAGGTAAGTAGACTTTTAAGCGAGATGATTTTCTGCTCCGTCTACAGATCAGTCTAAGCAAATATTTATACTTAAATAGAGTAGGTGGCTTATATCTCCGTCTCGAAAGAGAATTTCTGAATGGAATGGAAGAGGATAATCATGAAATAGTTGTTGTGGATATGGAACCCAAGGTTTTTAAGGTAGCACTTCTCAGAAATTAGTTCTTTTTCTTTAGAAGCTTGTACTCACAACTTATTTATGTGGTGCTTCTTACTCATGACTTGGGAGGTTGACTGTTAAGATGTCTATTTGAGTGGTCCTTGAGGATATTGTTTCTTTTTATTTTCTGCATTTGTTTCTTCTCTTAATTAGGTCTTGTATACTTCGTGTTCTTGGGTTGTGTCCCCATGGTCCTAAAAAAGGTTCCGAAAAAACTGTTCACAAATAGTAATACTGCTAGATACTGTAATTGGACTCTGGCAGTTGCAAAAAGTTCGGACTTTTGCCTCTTTTTGGGTTATATACTCTTACAAGTTACAAATAGGATTATATTGATTTTGAAGACTGTGATTTAACTCTTTTGTTAGTACTTTAGGGTTCCCATCCTCTTACAAGTATTAGCCAAAACTGAACTTGCAGTTGGCTCCTACCTCATCAAAAGTAGTACTAGACTCTTGATTTCACTTTTTTTTTCTTGTACAGAAAAGACAGGGAGGATTTTTTACTTACCATTAATGTAACCTTTGGATTTCCAAGTTCCTTTTGAGTCAAATCAAAGAGTTTCAAAATGAGGTTTTCTTTTGTTTCCCACCAGAGGTGTATTGGAATTACTCCAATACAGAAATTAAAAAAGTTCCATGTCACACCAGCCTTTGGAATCACACTAAAAGTGTCTGGGAATCACTCCTAGTTAACTCATGCTTCACATATTTTTTTTGAATAGAAACTTTATAAATTCAAAGAGATAAATGAAGAAACAAGCAAGTGGATTAGGAATCCACAGGAGCAAAACAAAAGTAAACAGCAACCTCAAGACCAAAACAAACAGAGGACAAGAGGACAAAAGCAAACAAAAAGGCCACCCATGAAAAAAGAGGAGCAACACACCACTTCACAACCGCTAACAAATCTTGCATAATAGAAGAGAGCCAAATCCTTAAAAACAGGAGTAACCGAAGCCCATAAAGCCGCCCAAAACTTCACTCTATACCACATCTCAGCCACCCCCACACCCTTGGTAGTCCTAAAAAATTCTTTTGTTACACTCCAACCATAAGTTCCAAAACACTGCATGCACCAAGCAACCCAACAGAACTTTAGCTTTCTTCCCCCTACCCAGTGCATCAATCTTGTAGGATAACAGCTGAAAGCAGCCTTTAGGAATAACCCAAGCAGCATTAACTACCCGCAGAAGTAACCACCACACCTTTAAGGAGTAGGGACAGTGAATGAACAGATGATCCGCGCTTTCCCTATCCATATTGCAAAGAGTGCACCAGTGAGGGGATAAGCACATAAAGGGGCGATGCCTCTGCAAAGTGTCACAAGTATTTACTTTTCCAATGGCAACCTGCCATAGAAGAATTTTAACCTTTGGGGGGTTCTTAGCCTTCCAAATTTGAGGATAAGGAGGGAACTCCTCTGCAGAACCATTGGGAGAATGAAGGAACAAAAAGAGTGGCACGAGTATAACCCAGAGTGATCCAACTTACACCTGTTGTCCCTCCTAGAGGGAATCAATCTAACGCCATCCAGGGTAACCAGTAACCTAGTCACCTCATCAATCTCCCCCACAGTAAGGTGCCTTCTAAATCCGAAATCCCAATTGTGGGGATACACCCCGGAACTCACAACAGAAGAAATACTGGAAGCTGCTTACTGGACAGAATGAAGAGTCCAGGGACAACCTCTTTGAGCACACCTCCCCTACACCAATCATCCTCCCAAAATCTCACCCTATCTCTTCCACCCACCACAAACTCACAGCCTTGAAGAAACGCAGGATAACCACTAGAGATGCCCTTCCACGGTTTGTGACAAGAGCCACTAGATAAAACATTAGCATCCCAGCCATTAGCACTCACCCGATAAATACTCTTCACTTATGAGTGAGAGCTTTAATTTCTTTCACCGTAAACTTACTTTCAAACCCTACAAAGTAGTTCCTTTTGTAGTCATTGATACAGAATCATTTAAAAGACCCAAATTAATACACCTAAAAATGTGGAAAGAGAGAATCATGCAACCTAAAACATTAATCGTTTTACATAGAAAGACTCAAAGATAATGAACCTAAAATACGTAGTAAATTATTTGTTAGGGTTAACTGCATAAACCCTACAAACTTTGATAGTCATTTCAAATTGGATCCCAAACCTGTAGGACTCTACAAATTCATACACAAACTCATGAAAAACGTACATATAGGTACATCTGCTACTCTTACTGTTAACAAGTCCGTTAAATGTTGACATGGCAACATAGGTCCCATTTTTATAGCTGATGTGGCCTCCAGTTAATAAAAAAAAGTTCTTTATTTTTAAATTAATTAAAAAAATTTAAAATCCTATATATAAAAGAATAAAATAACATAAAATTAAAAGTTGGAACAAAAAATTAACCCAGCCCCACCATACCTCGCAACCTCCCCCACCCCCAACGCTCCTCCGCTTCCCTCAGCTGGTATTTCTCAAGCGAAGACAAATCTTGGACTAGTTTCTGAAGATAAGGATTTGATGTAGGCCACCCTCTCTTCCCATGAATTTAAATACCTAGTCATCTGCCAAGTTGGTGCTCTAGTTCTTGATAAATATACCAGCGTCTTCATCTATTGCTAGACCACATTATTAAATGTGTTGTTGGTATGGTTAGCTAGTTCGTACATGCTTCCTGCACAATCCATTTGGATGTTGTCCTCATGTCTTACGGGACTTGAAGTCATGTCCAGGACTTTAAGTGAATGAATGCGTGCTTGTCTCCAAGCTGGTGTGTTATGTCTCTTTGCTGCCACATTGACTTATTCATAAAAAAAAAAATTATCTGATGCTCACTAAATTTTGTGATTTTTGACTTGAGTAGGTTCATGTGTCCCTTATTATTCGGGAGAACTTTTGTTTACTTGTATGTGCATCATGCTTCATCTAATCTTTAAGGTTGCACTCCACAAGGATGAGAGGGTTTGGGGGAACTGCCTGATTATTCAATTTTTAGCATTTTGCCTTAATGAGTAGTGTCTGTCTACTTTTTTTGGGGGTAAACTCATGTGTATTTTGTTGATATCGCATGCCAAAACAGGTGATTTAGTTCTCTGCAATGATTCCTTATTTATAGCCATCGGCACTCCCTCCCTTTCTGCCCATTCAATACAATAAATCAATAATTTCTTTGTGTTTTTTGTCCAACTGTAATCTATGAATTTAGTAATTCAAATCTCAACTGCATAAATTAATGTCAAAATTATTCTTCTCTTCAGGAGGTTCTGAAGTTCCAAATCTGGAATTAGCAAAGGAATCTAAAGTTTCCCTTACTTTTACATGCTATAGTCCTCTGTTTACAATTACTATAACCACATTCTTAATTATTATTTTTTATGCAGCCGTCATGGAAACAGATGGTTTTGAGTTGCTCAAGGAGAACTGCCCACTGTTGCAGTCAGAGCTTTTGAAGACAGTTGCAGGAACTGAGGAGGAACTCAGCGGAGGCGGAAAGAGTCGAAGCGTTTGGGCCCAGTTTTCTGATGGTGGGGATACAACTGATAGGCGTAGACATAACTGGGAAGATGTAGGAGAGAGAGGTCAAAGCCTCTGGGTCCAGTCTTCTGATGGTGGTGATGCAAGAGGTATGAGTCCTGGGCAAGAAGGTTGATATGGTAAATGTGTTGAATTGGTGTTTTCATTACACATATGGAATGAAAGGGAATAGAAAACCGTGATAGGATTGTACAAAGAGGGAAAAAGAACCCAAAACAAAAACTCGTATTTTGAAATCTGTATTCTATTGTATGTTGAATCAGTGATGAAATGTGATGCAGTGGACTGAGGTATATATGTCTAAAGTGCAAACATTGGCATGAACAATTTTTAGTTCTCGGATTTTTATGGAAGAAAAAGAGAACTAGGCTTGATTTTGATGCAATCAACCAAATGCACACACCAACAAATTGATGAACCTCAACGATTCGAGAGACACTTATTAATGAATTATCTAATAGTCCTCAGATGGGGACAAGATGCTAAAACCAGCAATGGAACAACAGAATAGGTTTAAGCGAAACCTATCAGTTGGCAAAGAGGTCAAATTTGGGACGTAGTTTGTTTGGTGTTACAAAACAAGGGACATTGGACGGCAAACAGATTAGTGGATCAAAGGAAGAGGAAAGATAATGAATCAAGGATGAGTTCAACCCATGCAAGTCGAATGGTTCCAATTGTTGCCCAACCTCCTAAGTTTTTGCACTCCTAAACTTATGTATTCAATTTGGACTTTTTAAGGGATTCTAAACGACTTTAAAAATCTAGGGGTATTTTCAGGATTTTAAAGGAGTATAAAAGTTCCGGTGTATTCAATTTAGACTTTAATGGAATTTTATAAAGTCCATACAAATATGGGTGTATTCAATCCAAATTTTTAAAGACATGATGTATTCAAAATGTCATAGACTTTGAAGGACATACATCAAGTAATAGAGTTTGGTGGATTTTGATGGAATTTAAAGGGGATTTCAAGCCAAAACAATCCTAGCCACCAAAAAATAAGTATAGTTGCCTTTTGAATTTAAAGGGTGGCTTAAATGTTAAAATAGTCCTATGTAATTGTGTTTTATCCATTTGGCTAATTTAGTTCCCCTGTTTTTAATTTGGTTGATTTAGTCCTTGTGTTTTACTCCGTTAGTCAATATTGCCCATTTCGTTAAATTGCTGTTTAAAGAAGAGGGTTTAGAGTTTGGGTTTCCAAATTTTTTTTATTTATTTAAAATTTTCTTATTTTGTTAATTTTTTTTAAGAGAAAAAAAAATAAGCACAAGGCAGTGCAACAGTAGGCTAGCGGGTAAGCTTGATAAGATAAAGGATAAGCATGATTGCAAGTAGGGGTGGCATTTTAAACCGAAAAACCGCAAAAACCAAC
>NW_007362500.1:342976-363210 GCF_000346735.1 Prunus mume
ATAACTTTAAAGGATTTGGAATTGGAATGCTTGAGAAGTTTAACTTTAATTGGAATGCTTGGAATTGTAACTTTAATTTTCTTAGGTTGTGAATGCTTGAGAAGTTGATGAGATTGTGAATTTATATATGTTTGAGAAATTGAGGTTGTGTATTTATTTATTTATGTTGTGAATTTATATTTTTGTGAATGCTTGAGAACTCGCAGTTTTAAACCGCTAATTCGCTGTAACCGACCGCATTTTGCGGTTTCAAAAATCACTAAATCGCAAATAGTCGGTCGGTTTGCGGTTTGAGTAAAAATTCGCGGTTACCGAACCGCAACCACCCCTAATTGCAAGAGCCAACAATCCATTTGTTTTTGTTCATCCTTCTTTTCATGGCTGTCAGGACCCTTTTGCTCTTGCTAATGTTTTCATCCACCCCATGGATTGTATTATGGGCATGTAGAAGAGACAGGCGGCGTTGATGCAAATTGGATAAGTTTTTTTATTAGAGGGTTTGAATCGGTGGTGATCAATCGGAGAATTTGTGGCTTGCAGGCCTTTATTTTGTTTATCATTAAAGGGAACTTGTAATTTCTTTATTTATTCAAAACAATTACAGTTTTTTTCTTTTAACAATAATTTAACGGAATGAACAACATTAGCTAATGGAGTAAAACATAAGGACTAAATCGACCAAATTAAAAACGTTGAGACTAAATTGGCCAAATTGTTAAAACACAGGGTTTATTTTTTTGAGACCTTTCCTATTGAGAGGTGCGATAACATATTAAACTCACACACAAAACACGGATGCTAGGATTTGAACCTAGAACTTTGCCTAAAGGAGTAAAGATTCCAAACCACTACATTAGTGGGTCCTTTGCAATACAGAGTCTATTTTGATATTTAAGCATTTCAAATATGTCCGCGGTGCACATTCAAAAAACAACTATACTTATTTTTTTTATACAAATTTATAAATAAACCAAATCCTAGACATGTATTTATAAAAAAAACCCAAGCACTATTTAAACATAGAAACACACCCAAAATTAACCCCAAAGTCAACTTTTTGGGTGTGTTTATAAATGGGTTTTGAGTGTGTGTAATGATGGGTTTTGGGTGTGTTTATATGTTTAAATAGTGCTTGGGTTTTTTTATAATTTCAACCTCCATTTTGGGTGTTTTAGTGAAACTCCCTCTTTTTTATCCTTTTATTTTAAAATGCAAGAAATTAAATAAATAAATAAAAGAGTCCTATTTTCATGAAATACAAGCATCATTTTCTCCCTTTCAATACTAAAAAAACAAAAATAGAAAATAACAAATTGACACAAGCCTGAGCCAAGGGATTTTGGTTCTAATAATGAAAGGAAAAACTAAAAATTGCTTTAAATGGCGTTTAGATTTGAGTTTCAGTCTTATCGATTCTCAATCGTTTGTCATGTTCCTTCTATGATTCTATCTCTCCCATTTATCTCATCTTTCTCTTGTCTGTTTTTTTGCCAAAATCTTTCTCTAATCTTTCATTAAAAATATAAAAAATCAATAGATTTTTACAGGGCATTTGATATTTTGACGCCAACTTTTCGCTCGGTGGCCGAATAAAAAGCGGGTAAATTTTGTATTGGATTGGATTTCTTTTCTTTTTTCTTTCAGTGAGTAAACTGGATTTTCCATTTTTCATTTCTGTAAATAAATAATTAGAGCATAAGATTTTGTATCTATATATATATATATATATATATATATATATTTTTTGACTGGTTCCCTGGGAGATTGCTTTTGTCCCAGGTCCGTTGAAGATTGGAACTTTGGCTACCCTTCCAAAAATGCAAATAACTTTGTTTCTCTTTCTCTGTCTCTTTCACTTGTTTTGGACTTCCTATTCCTACCAAAAGCTAATAGAAGCATTCACCAAAGAAATCACTTTACAACTCTGCGTTGCAGTAATATCTATTCTTACTTTTCAATCACTATTATCAACTATCACAAAGAGTCGTTGTCTTGGACCCAACAATCCAAACCCAGTGCCATCATTCTCTCTTATCACGAAATTGTTTAAAAGACCCAGATTGATTTCCTTTTTCTTTCTCTGTTTCAATGATATAGTAATTCTGACATAGAAGAAACAGAGTATTTGTGTGTTTGGTTTGTGGGTGTGCTTGTTGATATGCAAAGCTCTGGTAATGTTGGTGGTGGAAGGAAGTGTTTTTGGGGGTTTAGAAGCTTGATTCAGAGGAAGCAAGTTGATTCAGTTCATGTGAGGAGCGAAGGGCATCATCAGTTGGCTAGGAAATTATCTGTCACTGACCTCATTGCCATTGGTAATTACATTAACTTGTTTCTCACGTGTTGTTTTGAAATGGGTTTTGCTTTGTTTTTCTTATTAGCTTGTTCTAAGTTCATTTAAGTTTATGGTATCGGCTAATGTGGCTAATTCAGTTATGTTTTCTTTTGCTGTTCTCTTTAAAGTGAAAGTATTTTGTTCCTGCAGTCACTGTTTAATGGTTTGCTAGCAATTTCTCTTTGTTTTTCAAATGTATAATGGGTTTGCTGCATTTGGTCTTTTGCAATTGCTTGGAAAAAATTTCTCTTAGGCTATTCCTCCCTGTATTAAATGAATTTTCTTGTATTAAATATAAAACAAAAACCATGTGAAAGCGTTCTGCCTCATGATAGGTTCATTGTTTGTTTCATTGGTTGTTTAGAACTATTTATCATCAAGAAATACTAGGATCATTTTTGCAATGTCTTTGTCTACACCAAACACAGGATAGTACTCTTTTCATTATCCAGCTTCTTAGTCCGACATTACACCAAACGCAGGACAAGTCTTATCCAGCTTAGACCAAGCCAAGCCAATCCAGGACAGTCCCTAAGCATAGTCCATACCAAGACAGTCCGGTGTACCAAACAGGGCCTTAGGCCTTTAGATAAAACCTATCTGGAATACGATGCTCTTTGATGTTTAAGTGAGATATATATTATTTCTCTGATTTTCATTATTACATTGATCTGTTCCAACTTATGCTTAAAACCTATGCCCTTTTATTTTTCCCTGTGGTCCCTACAATCATAGAGATAATTCAAGCATAGAGATCATTCTTTTAAAACTTCCTTTCAATCAGGAGTTGGAGCTACTATAGGTGCCGGAGTATATGTTCTTGTTGGCACAGTTGCTAGAGAGCATGCAGGACCTGCACTTACTATTTCATTTTTAATTGCTGGGATAGCTGCTGCACTCTCAGCATTTTGTTATGCGGAGCTTGCATGTCGTTGCCCATCTGCTGGAAGTGCCTATCATTATTCCTACATATGCGTTGGAGAAGGGTACTATAGAATCTTTTTAATCATTTGAATGTCAACAGAAGTCTCAACCTCAGTGCACTTTAATTTGTTTGATGAATCCACTTCTTGATGTAGGCAAATCATAAAATAACTTGTTAGTAGATCAGTTCAAGGCATACTGGTTGAAAATTTTCCGACTTAAGTGAAAAGGAAATTTCTTTATTAGAAATAATTTTTGTAATTTTGAGAAAATGGTTCAACTATCCAGCAAATTGCTAAGTTCTTAATTTTTGTAATTCATGACAATTTTTCTTTTTATTTATGTGTATGAAACCTTCTCTTAGTGACTAACACAATAACATCTTGTGGTTGCCTTAGTGTTGCTTGGTTGGTAGGTTGGGCTCTGATTCTAGAATATACTATTGGTGGTGCAGCTGTTGCTCGTGGCATAACCCCAAATCTGGTAGTGTATTTTTGTGTCTTCGCTGGGCATCATCATATGCAATTGTGCTTATTTTGCAAATCTGGTATATATATATGTGTGTGTGTGTGTGTGTGTGCGTGTGTGTGTGCGCGTGCGTGTGTGTGTGCGTGTGTGTTGTTGTGTTAGAATGTTAGAATGTTAGAATGCATTAAAAAATATGTACGTGTAGAATGCATTGAAAAGAATAATGATAAATAATATGTACCTGTGAGGATCAGTTGTGAGTATCATTTGACCAGTTTTGCTTTTCGCTTTGCAATATTTGTAAAACAAGCCTTCTTTCTGACAATATATCTTGGCACATGACTGTGGAATGCCTAAAATACTTAAGTTATTGTATTAGCCCTGTGCTGCTCAAAACTTCCTCCTTTTTGTTATAATCAGTTCTTGTTGTGTTGAAAAAGATGTCATCCCTCAGCCTTCCAAGGTCTATAAGACTTCTCCAGCTGCTTTCCATCAAGAAAACACTTGTCTCACTCAAACTGACTTTTTTTTATAGAACAATTGGAACAGAAATGTACTTTTTCTATGAGTTACAATATCTCTGATTGGGTTAGAGTGAAATAACCATATCTTTCCATCAATGAGTTAGAGTGTTAGTACAACTTTAAAAAAAATATTCTACTAAAGAATAGAGGGCAGAGGTATGTGATGTTAGCAGCAGAGAAGTCTCCATCTGTTTTAATTCATCGTCATTCTTACAAGTTGTCATTGATTATTTTTTAAGTAATTTGTCTCTTCAAATTTAGTAGTTTTTATAGAAAACAATGGGGGAGATCCTCAGTGTTAATAGATACTTTATGGTTCTTCTGTTTCTTTATTCAGGCCTTGTTTTTTGGAGGTGTGGATAAGTTGCCTGCAATCTTGGGCCCTCATACCATCCCTGTGTTTGGTATTGTGGTTGATCCGTGTGCAGCGGTATTAGTTCTTATCGTCACTTTTCTCTTGTGCACAGGGATAAAGGAGGTATTTTTTTTCCTAAACAATCATTCAATCTTTTTCATCTATTCAAGTTTTCTTTTTCTTTGTTGCATTTCTTACTAAAGCAAATAATTCAATTTCTCAGAGTTCATTGGTACAAATGATTGTTACATCAGTAAACGTGTCTGTCATGCTTTTCATCATAATAGCCGGTGGATATTTGGGTTTCAAAACTGGATGGGTTGGATATGAACTTCCCAGCGGGTAATGGGGGTCTTCTTGTCTACACTTTGTTATATGATAATCTCACTAGACTACTGGTCTACCTCACATTGCACTTTAATTTTTTAGGTACTTTCCCTTTGGAATAAATGGGATGTTTGCTGGGTCTGCTGTGGTCTTCTTTTCATATATTGGTTTTGATTCAGTTACCAGCACAGTTGAGGAGGTAAGAATTTTGTGTAGCAGATTATCGTGATGCGTGATTTAATGGTCAAATAAAATTGTATAAAAATGTTATTGTTGGGCTCCTGTTCAAGAATTTAAGAACATATTATTTATGACAGGTGAAGAATCCTCAACGAGATTTGCCCCTCGGTATTGGAATAGCATTGTTTATATGTTGCATCTTGTATATGTTTGTATCTTTTGTTATTACAGGCTTAGTACCATACTATGCCTTAGATCCAGACACTCCCATCTCCTCAGTATTTGCGAGCTATGGGCTACAATGGGCAGTGTAAGCATATTTGCTTCCTGGTTCTGTTGTTACTCTGTTCTCCACGATCGTGATATGCCTTCCATTTAAAATGAATTATTTTAGGATTCATATGCATATATTTCAGGTATATTATAACAACTGGAGCAATTACTGCTCTCTTTGCAAGTTTGTTGGGTTCACTTCTTGCCCAGGTGTGTTAATAGTACCTTCATTATTTTTGTATATTTTTTTATTTAGCATAGTTATGAGCCTCTTTGCAGTGGAGTTCTACTAATGCAGACTGGAGTTTTATGAAGTTTTTTCATTTACTCCTGCTTATTCAATTACATATTGGTCGATTCTTTTGGACTTTCCTGACAGTTTTAAAGAATTCTTCTTGAAAATTCTGTGTCAATGCCTGAAGAGTTTGCTGTTTTGTTTGCATTGCATTCCCATACTGAGAAAGGACTACAAGACTTTTTTTAAGTCCAAAAAATCTTTAGGTTACCAATCAAAATTTAGGAGGTAGCACTGATAGAATTTCTTTCACGAATTGGCTCATTCCATGGCTTTGTCCTTACTAATAGATTCTGAGTCTGATTTGCACCCAGACAAATGCTGTGCCTTAGTTTTTATTATATATTGGTACAGTCAGCCTTCAGATTAAGTATTCCTGTTATCATACGGCGATACCATGTTATAAGATAAGAGATGATAGAACTAGATAGAGTGAGACATCAGCCCTAGCGTGAATTTGTGCGCACTGATTTTACTAAGAAAATTGATAGTATTTAATTAATCTTTTGCTAGTTGCTGTTACAATGTATCAACTGGGTTTAATATTTTGTGTCAAAAGTGACAACACATTATACTCCCATATTAATATCAGTATCTCCACACCCTAAAACTCCAATATATTGATCTGACGTAGATATATGTTTTTCTTTTGCATGTGCATAATATTTGGTCTCTGTTTGCTTGGATGTATTCGGCAGGAAATGGAGTTATGTGATCCAGAATGCTATTTTAAACATTATGTGACAAGTAGAACTACCTTTAACAGGAGATGATTATTGCTGAACATTATATAAGTGTTAACCGGATTCTAAAGATAACAAAACATAAAAAACAAACCCATTGCAAAAATAATCTAAAAACTGTCGTTTATTTTTAACTATTCAGCAGCATATCATAGACTAATCTATCTTTAGTTGAAAAGGTATTTTGGGGAAGATAATGGATATGTTCAATGGCCTACTATAAGTTTGTGCCACCAAAACCTTAATGGTGGTGTATCATCAATAGGTTTTTATATCTGCTATGCTTCTTAATGATTACCTTAGTTTCCATATATTTGGAGGCACTTATTATCGCAAATCAGAGATCTGTTCCGCCTAATAATTGGAAATATCTCATGTGTTTGATTTTCCAGCCACGGATACTGATGGCAATGGCTAGAGATGGATTGTTGCCGTCATTTTTTTCAGACATTAATAAAAACACCCAAGTTCCTGTGAAGAGCACGGTTACAACTGGTATCTTTGCAGCAGTTCTGGCATTCTTTATGGATGTTTCACAATTGGCGGGAATGGTAAGTTAACCAAAGTTTGGGACTGGAGATTTTAAGGAGGATCACATTGTCTAAATAAATAATGAATTTAAAGATATTGATCTATAGAGAGATGAATCTTTATTGTTTTCTTGTTTTCACTCTTACATGTATGTATATATTCTGTGGATACAGGTTAGTGTTGGTACACTATTTGCATTTACAACTGCTGCAGTTTCAGTTTTGATACTCAGATATGTTCCACCAGATGAGGTGCCACTTTCATCATCACTTCAAGAGTCTATTAAGTCAGTATCATTTCGGTTTGGTCCTAATATTCAGGAAAGTGACAGCAAAAACCTTCAAAATCCTTCTGGCTCATCTGCGAATAATAGTCGATATTTACATGAAATTGGGGAGGCATCACTTGGCTATCCTCTGATTCAGAAAAGCATATCACAGGGTAATATTGTCTTAAATTATTTGAAGTATGGGAAAACAAATATTTGACTTGAAATGTACTTAAATCATGATGCTTTTGTTTTGGAGTGGGCAGAGACCCTCACTAAACATGGGGGACTAAGAATAAGGAAAATGACTGATCACTGTAGTTTGGGTGCTTTTTCAATCAGATTTGTGTAGTTTTAATTTTTTCAATCAGGTTCTAGTTAATTTTCTTATACAATCAAGGAAAATTTAAGAACCGTCAATTAGTTAGACGATTTTTTATTTTTATTTTTATCATATCAATATAGTTAGTTCATTCTCAATCTGGTCCCCGCCTTAACCTCCCACTTGCACCTGAGGCGCACTACATTTCTGTCTAACTAATTGACGGATTCTTTAATTTTCCCTTGAATGTAAATGAAGCCTATGACAACCTGATTGAAAAATAATTAAAACTACAGAAACCTAAAAACACCCAAACTAAGGGACCAAATTGGTCATATTCTCTTAAAGTTAGGATAGTCTCATTTGCACTAGCCACTAAGATCTCATCCCATGTAAAATGAAGATTGCTTCAATTTAAATTGACTAAGTTTTTATCCTAGACAATTGGTGTAGGATCCATGTTTTTCAACTTATTGTGATCTTCAAAATAAAATTTCTTTTTCTGCCACATTATCGCATTTATGCTGATGTATAGTCTCATTAAAATTTTATAGCATTCTTCTTCACCATTTCTGAACTCATTGTGTCTTGACTTTCCCTTGCAAGATGAAACATTAAACAATAATACATATATATATATATATGTATATATATATACTTCGAACTCAAATTCCAAATTAGAACTTTTCTGTTGGGTTGCGGGGAGGACACAGGTTTGGCTATTATGATCTTTGGTTTTGCTTTTCATAATATTGTACCTAGTGTGTATTTTTACATAATGGTACCTGGTATGTATGGTTGAAATTTCTACCTAGGATGCACCTCAGGCTTGTTTTCATTTTGAGATAAGGTTGAATAGTTTCATGATAGTCCATTCATAATTCTTTCTGCTTTTAAAAGTGCAAACTTTTTCTCAATTTTTCATCTACAACATATTAGGACCATGATGTTCCTCTTTTTGACTCATAATAATCATACAGAGAATCAAAATGAACAAACAAGACGGAAAATTTCTGCGTGGACCATAACTTTTCTCTGTATAGGGGTCTTTATCTTTGCATTTGCAGCTTCAGCTCAAGGCCTTTCCAGGTTTGTCATTTTTCCAAAGTACATTTTAAGCATGTTGAATTTTGATTAATGGCCTTTTTTGTTTTTGACCAGAATTTTGACTCTAGATAGGTTTTTTGGTTTTTTTGACAAGAAACTTTGGTTAGCTTGATCTATATTGTGGGCCCATTCCTCAACAACTTAAGATTTTTGGATTTGTTGTGCTATAAAATCATATTGGATCACTGGTTTCCATAGATCCTGGCTCAAAAACTCTCATCCCCATTCCCCATTGGTTTGTTAGTTTGCAAGTTCCAGGATGGGGTTGTGCCAATATAGTTATAAGTTATATCTGTGTGGGGTTGTACCAATGTACTCATCAAAAGTGTACTGTATTGGGTGCACATTCCCATCAAACTTTATGGTGATTCCTTTTCGTCATTGTTATTTTTTTTGTTAATTGTACAATGTTTAATGTTTGATAATCCTTGGCATGTTACGTGCATATTGTAACCTATGTGGTAAAAGAAAATATTAGTCCATATGTCAAATATCACCTGGAATCTCCATTTCCTTCATAGTTCGATTCAATCCATGAAAATTTGCTTATCTGGCATTTGTCCATGCAGCCGAAATGCTTCTTAGCACACACATATAGTTTACAAGACAACATTACACTGGGCTTAGCTTATTAGTATAGAGAAAACAAGCCTGAATTTCACAAATCCAGAATCCAACAAGAGGAAATCTATTTTGAAAAACTCTTAACATTAGATTTGACCAGCATTCTATTAAATATCTGGGCTCTTTATGCTTTAGGTGTATTCCATAATAAACATATGCAGTTTTTTCTCTGTAAATCATATGTGAATAGGGATGAGATCAGAGATTCGCACATGCATATCTTACAATTTCATCGGATTTAGTTTAATGCATAATAACTTTGTCCCAACTTATTGATTGTGCCAGCATTCTTCGCTTCACTGTGTGTGGAGTATGTGGAGCTCTCCTGTTGTGCTGCTTAATTGTGCTGACCTGTACAGATCAAGATGACGGAAGGCACAGCTTTGGACACACTGGAGGTACAAGTAATTTCTATCATTAGTCAGTGTTGATGGGTCCATACACTAGAAATTTTGGTCTCTAAGTTTTCTGCCAGTGCTGAGAATGGACTTCATCCTCGGAATTTAAGCAAACTATTTATTAAACTCAATGTAGTTTAGTAATCCGTAACCTTTATGTTACTACATTGCAACCTTCAAAAGTTAAACCCAATCTTTAGAATTAGTTGGGAGGGGTAAAATGCAGTTGATGAATTCAGAAGTCTGGTGTGGTTGTACGTGTAGGCGAAAGCCATAGATATTTCTCAATAACTGCTGAAGTAACAAACGTTTTTTTCCCCCTCTCCAGGTTTCACTTGTCCATTTGTTCCATTCTTACCTGCTGCTTGCATTCTCATAAATACCTACTTGCTAATTGATCTTGGGTGAGTGCTCCCTTCCCCTCTAAACACACAAATAATCAAGTTCACGTTCAAACACAATATCTGAATATATTTATCTATAACTTTCCAAGTATGTTATATTCACTGGTTATTTGTTTCCTGTTTAACTCACAGAGCTGCCACATGGATCCGCATCTCTGTATGGTTTGCCATAGGAGCAGTGGTATACTTGTTTTACGGCCGGAGCCATAGTGCACTTTTCAATGCAGTTTATGTACCCTCCGCTTATGCTGATGAGATGTATCGTTCCTCATCAGACAATCTGTCCTAGTCTTTATGCAGGACAAGAACCACTCACCCCAAGTTAGGTGACAAATGTGTTATCACTTTTCAAGTTTTATCATGTAAATTTTTAAAATGGAACTTCCGAACAGAATCGTTCATCTCATTGTAAAATAATCTTCTTCGGGTGGTTCGGGAAGTGTTGTGGAAAAACATGTAAATAGTTTAATTTAATTAACGTATCTCAATCTGTTCTAAATTCACAGTAGGTAGGTCTTGAACGAAAGGATAAAATTCAGAGAAAATCAAGCTCTGTTTTCTTCAACCATGGAACTATAACTGCTTTTACGCATGCATATAACTCTTCTTGGACAACCCTTCAAATGTTGCAACGTTCTGTTGACAAAATTCATATGAAAAGCACCTGTGTAGGCCAACCTTTTTTGTACACTCAGATAAACTTCATCTTCCAGTTCACTATGAAGAAACTTATTTCGAACAAAAAATCAATCTTTTCTTTTCTTCAGTTTTCTTACAACAAAATTCAATCTTCAGAATCCTGAATCCCACGGAAAAGAAGTGGTGAAAACATAAAGAAACAACAACAACAACAACAACAACAACAAAATCTTCCAGTAAGCATTTGTTGCAACTTCAAAGGATTTTAATCATTTTACTTTTTGATCTAGATCTATTGATAGACACACTCAGTAGCTAAATGCTACACCAACATATTCTTGCTAGAACCTTTAGGGAACATTGTCTTGCTAGAAGTTTTTTTGTTGGGGTAATTACATTTTTGGTCACTCGGGTTAGGGTTGAATTTAATTTTGGTCACCAAACTTTTAATTTTCCAATTTTGGTCATTATACTTTAGGTTGTCACAAATCAAGTCCAATTTGTTAATTACAAATTTATAAATAAACCCAATCCTAGACATGTATTTATAAAAAAAACCCAAGCACTATTTAAACATAGAAACGCACCCAAAATCAATCCCAAAGTCAACTTTTTGGGTGTGTTTATAAATGAGTTTTGAGTGTGTGTAATGATGGGTTTTGGGTGTGTTTATATGTTTAAATAGTGCTTGGGTTTTTTTTATAATTTCAATCCCCATTTTGGGTGTTTTAGTGAAACTATTTCTATTTCGCCCCAACCAAACTCTCTCTCTCCTTCTCTTTGCAATCGTATGAGCTCTCTCTCTCTCTCTCTCTCTCTCTCTCTCTCTCTCCCCTCCCCTCCCCTTCCCCCCCACCCATCCAAACCCCTTAAAGAAATACCACCAGAGAGAGAGCTCTTTGTCTCTCCTCTCTCTCTGCCTCTTCCCTTTTTGTCTCTTGCCCTTCTCTCTTTGATTTGAATTTGGATGAACCCAAGCCACCATTCTTATCAACGAGAGGTTGAAAGAGAGTAGAATTACCGAACTAAATTATGAGGTTATTTGCTCAAAAATCGACATGCAATTTCAGAAATCGAGTGTGTAATACATGCAAGTCAAACAATATAGGGTAGAATATTTTCTGATATATTTTCATTCTCCAAAAAGATGTATTTATAATACAAGTGTGTAAACTGTAGTAGGGTTATACAAGGAAACAAATAAAATCCTAATTACACAAGATTGTACAAAAAAGAGAGAAATAAAATCATAATATATAATAGGAAATAAATCTCCTAATAGAATTAGGATCTCGCCAACACTCCCCCTCAAGTTGGAGCAAAGATGTCACATATGCCCAACTTGTCAAGTGAGTTGAAAAAGATAGTAGTAAACATAGCTTTCATAAGAACATCTGCTGGTTAATACTCGAATGATATGAACAAAAAAGAAATAATCTTAGCATCCAAAACAAGATAAGCCAATGGAGTTACATTGTAATAACAAGTCAGCTATTGATATTGCTCATAATCCAGTTCAGCATGATCAAACTCAACATGTTGAGGTGGATAGACATTTCATCAAAGAAAAAATTGAGAACATGATCATCTGTCTACCTTTTGTAAAATTAGAAGATCAATTAGCAGATGTCTTAACAAAAGCTATCTGTGGATGAGTGTTTTATGACTCACTTACCAAGTTGGGCATTAGTGACGTATATGCACCAACTTGAGGAGGAGTGTTGACGTGAGCTATCCTAATGAAATGCCGATCAAGGCACAAAAGGTATAGTAATTAACTTGTGCTTTATCTTCTCCTTAATGAAATGCCGATCAACTTCTACATGCCTAGTTCGATCATGTTGCACCGGATTATTAGCAATTTCAAATGCAGACTGACTATCATAGTGGAGCTTTGTAGCAGTGTTTGGCCTAAACCCAATTTTAGTAAGCCTCAACCATAGTATTTCACAAACCCCTTGGGCAATCCCTCTATTCTCAGACTCTGCAGAAGACCGTGATATAATATTTTGTTTCTTGTTATGCCATGTAATTAGGTTACCACCAACAAAGGTGAAGTAATTTTATGTAGAACATCTATCTGTAACATTTCCTGCATAATCTACATTAGTGTAACCTTTTAGATCCAAGTGACCATGTTTTTTTAAATAATAAACCTCTACTAGGAGCCATATGATCCTCACTAGGTGAATGCATAAATTGGCTAGTAGCACTTACCGCATAGGCAATGTCGGGGCATGTCAGTGACAAATAGATAAATCTCCCAACCAACTTCTGGTATCTCAAGTTTATGATTCTCCAAAATAGCTGTCTCAGTTGGTTTACAATCAAGCATCTCAGTATCTGCTAGCAAGTCCATGACATACTTCCTTTGTGAAAGAAATAAGCCATACTAGATCAAGTGACTTCCACTCTTAGAAAATATTTTAGATTGCCCAAATTTTTCATTTCAAATTCAAATGCTAAATGCTTTTGCAACTCCTTAATTTCTACAGTATCATCACCAGTCACAATCATATCATCAACATAAATAATCAACAGACTCACCTTATCAACCTTATGTTTAATAAACAATGTATGATCATTATTGACATTTGGTAAGGACAGCAACACTCTGACTGTATTCATCTTAGCCATAGGTGCAAAAGTATCATGATAATCAACTCCATACATCTAAGTAAACATTATAGCTACTAATCTTGCCTTGTACCTTCCATAGTACCATATGCATTATATTTCACTGTGAACACTCATCTACATCCCACAGGCTTCGTTCCCTTTGGTAGATCAACAATATCCCATGTATTATTTTCTGCAACTCCTTTATCTCAATATTCATGGTTTCAGCCCACTTTGGATTGCTAAATGCCTCCTCAACACAGGTTGAAATTTTAATACTATCCATTGTGGTCACAAACACCTTGCACTCATGAGATAACTTGTGATGAGACACATAATGGGCAATAGCATATTTTGCTTTGCCTTTTGGTGAGTAACGATCAGGTGGAACCCCACGGTTCCATCTAGGTGGTAAAATATAAAATTTTTCTGCAGTAGGATAAAAGTGCTTACCTCATGAATATCTAGAGGAGCTTGATTGGGTACTATTTGAGAAGTAGGGGGCGGAATCGATTTAGCACCATCAATAAAACTAGCAGGTTCAAATTTGGCCAAAGTAGTGGTTTTGGCCAAGGTAGGATTTTCTTCCAAATCAGTAGTTTCGTCCAACACAGTAGGCTTAACTGGTTCCACTGTTGCTCCCCCTTGTATCAAACCATCCACAACAACTTCTCCTTGTAAATCTAGTCAGTCATGTCATGCACTACTAGTTTTCCCTTGAAGGACATGCTCGGATGTATCGGAGAAGAACATCTTATCCTCAATGAAAGTAATATCTATAAAGACATACAGACGTCAAGTAGGAGGATGATAACACCGATAGCCTTTTTGGTGAGGAGAGAAACCCAAAAAGACACAATGAAGAGCACAAGGGTACAACTTACTCCTTTGATTCTTATGGAGGTAAACATAGGCGACACATCCAAATACTTTTGGAGATAGAGTCAGCATAGAAGAGATCGAAACATGATAAGTTAGTACTTGCATGGGAATTTGGAAATCTAGAACTCGTGAAGGTAGACAGTTCAAGAGATAGACTGTATAGGTAACATTATTCATCCATAACCGCTTTGGAATTGACACATCAAGCAGCAAAGCACGGGCAGCGGCAATGATCTACCCATTTTTACATTTAGCAACCTCATTATGTTGTGGTGTCTGAGGACAAATAGTCTCATGGAGAACACCCTGAATATGGAAAAACTGACATAAAGTTGAATTTACAAATTCTCCACCATTATATCGAATCAAAAAACTTTAATAGGGAAGATAAATTGAGTGTGAATAATTTGATAAAAACCCGGAAAGATAGTGACCACACCACTTTTATATTTCATCCCATATAATCACGTCATATGAGTGCAATAATCCACAAATAACACAAACCAGCAAAGAACCAAGGTAGTAGAAATAGGGGAAGGACCCCAAACATCAAAATGAACTATATCAAATAGCATTAGGTGTTTATTACAACTTAGAGGGTAGAATACCCGATGACTCTTAGCTAAAATACAAGTTTGACATTGGAAGGCAGACTCAAAGACGCCACTAAATAATGCAAGAAACAAATGTCGCAAATAACCAAAGGAGACATAACAAAAACGGTAATGTAGCAACTGAATCCAGCAATGATGAGAAGTTTCGGCGGTACTAGTACAAAGAACCCGACTAGTTGCCACATCATCCACATAATAAACCCCAACCATTTTAGTACCACGACCAAAGATCTATTGAGTCTGGATATCCTATAGTAAAACAACAGATGGATACATCAGTACAACACAATTTAATTGCTCAGTAACTTGTGGCACATATAATAGATTGCTAGACAAAGATAGAACCAGTAACACTTTGTCTAATGGTAAAATAGGTGTCCAAAGTACAGATCCAGCCCTTGTGACAGGAGTAGTAGCATTATTAGCAATTAGAACATGATCACGATGAGGCAGGAGAATAGTAGAGAATAAATCAGAATTATATGTCATATGGTCGGTAGCACCAGAGTCAATAATCCAACCTGTATTGAGTGCATCATGAGCAAGGAAAGCCTTGCCAAAGTTCCTAGAGATGACGGAGGTGCAAGAGATGTTAGAGTACCCAAGGCCGTGGGCATAGTTGAAGTAGAGGCGGCGGCCAGGTGGCAGTGTCAAGTAGAGATGTCGACTGCAGGGACAATGGCTTTGATCACATGAGCTTTGCCACCCAGTTGTTCCTTTTTCAAATGCCTCCGTGATTTTTCCCACTCTATGAGCCCATGCAACTCCCAGCATGTGTCTATAGTATGCCTTCGATCACCACAGTGATCACACTTCAGTTTGTTTTTTTCTGCAGAAGTTAGGTGATGAGGCTGAGTAGAGGAAGAGTTAGATCATGAAGGCCAAGAAACCAGAGCAATGTTTTTGGAAGCAAACACAACAACAAGTTCCCCAGGCTGGTTACTGAATCCAAACATAGGAATCTGACATTGAGCCTCATGACGGACCATAAAAAATGCATTCTCAATAGTCGAAACCTTATCACTCTATAGAATATCACTGTACACATCCTCGTAAAATCTAGCCTTCACTACGTTGGCTGAAGCCATGAAAATCCATGAGTCGACCTAAACCAGTTCCACGCTCCCATCCTCATGCCAAAATTGTAGCGTTTGATGAAGCAAGGAAGGGACACACATACTTTTGTGGATCCAATCTCGACCCAACAATGCACTAAAGTGAGCCGTTATTTCCACATGAAGAAGGCTATCTTCTTGACCTTTTTCCCTACTTTGACTTGGAGTAGGATGATTCCCTTTGATCTTATGGTATCTCCCACAAAGCCACTGACCGTTGTCTCGGTTGGGATTAGTTCATCTAAACTTTTCTTCAATTTCTTCATCACCGAGGCGAGAAAGATGTTCACCATGGCTCCTGTGTCAACTAGAATTGTTCTTCATTTCATGGTCATCATTCTCTTTATTCTCATCGACCTTGAGTGGTAATACCACCTTCTCGTACTTCATAGGAATGATTATAAGGCTTATCTTCTTGGGGGCCTAGTCTCACGTAAACACTTCTCTGAGGCCATAGTCGGGCGTGAACATTGGGTTGTGGGCCCAACCAGGCATTGATCCTTGGACTTTATCTCGATCGGAGACTCAATCTGCTTTAAGCGTGGCTCGTAGATGCTTGCGACATGCCAATGTGTTGAGCATTCTCTTATCCTTCTCCTTGTCTACTTGCCCTTGCTCGACCTACATGGGACCTCTCAAATTGCCTGTGGGTACGTTTATCCATCCTTCTATCTTTGTCTTGTGCTCCAAGGCCAAGTTCTTGGACCAATTCAATCTAGCTGAGGAGCTGTCCAACCAAGTTGTCTTGGTCGTCCACTCTTTGAGTCAGCTGGTCAACTCTAAGATTGAGGTATGCTTAGCTTTGTGGATTAGGAGGAGAGAATTGTGTGGAGCTCAATTGCATATGAGCTAGGGTTTCGTTGGAGGTGTACATGAGAGCGTACGCCACGTGAGTGCTGGGATATTGGGCCACGGCCTCGACAGCGGAAAGTGGCGGCACGGATCCATCACGGATTGACTTGTTGCTGCGGTCTTGCTTCTCGTGCACCTGCTTCCAACCATGGTCATTTAGAAGACTTTGGTTGAGTGATGAATAGGAGGAAACAGATTCCTTTGTTTCAAGAGCACGCATTGAGTATAACTTGCGCTCTTAATGAAAGCACCAAAATGTTTGTGAAAATTTCTCACGGGAGCATATTCGCTAGTTGATTCCTCGACATTCGATCTTCATTCTCTCTCTTTCTTAATTGTTGCGAAATATATAGGAGTCAATAGATCACACCGGGGGAGTGTTGGTCAAAGGTTATTTGATGTCTAAGTTAGTTCAATTGGATCTTTGATAAAAGATACGCTAAAATGGATGAAGTTTTCTCTCATAGGGAGAGCCGAGTGGCCAAAGCCGTATGTTGTGGCACTTAACCATGTTGGAGAGAGGAGAGCGAGAGTGGCGACAGCAAGGATAAAGAGAGAGGGTTTTTTCAGGAGAGAAAGCGTTACCTCAAATGTCTTGTATGACTGTATTTATAGCCTCCTTGTGTACTAGAGTTTTAGGAGAATAATCCTTATTTGGTTAGGATTATTTTTCCCATGATAGGAATTACTTCAAAAGATTTGGTGGAGTTTGATTCCTTGATTTAGAGAGATATTCCTATCTTACATTAAAGATAATTTCCTTACTTATATAGGAATTAATTAGGGTAATTAATTTGACCTAAGAATTTTTTTTTTCATTTGTCATCTTCTTATTGGCCAGTATAATATATGTTCCCGCAATGTGTATCAAATGAAGTTATTACAATTATTTTGGTTGTTTTGCTGCCAATAAATGTGCTAGCATTTTCATATGAGTCATCATCACGATTGTCAATTAATTGACTTTCATTTTACACATTTTTTTAATGTTCATTTTAAAAGTTAAATAGTATAGGTGATTCAAATTTGGTCCGTTTCTCAATAAAGTTAAGTAGCAATTCCATTCGTACACGTATTAATATTTACTCCGAACGATAAGATATTTTATTCCACAACCATTTTTCAAAAAATAATAAATACATCATGATTCATGAAGCAACCAAAAAGGGAGTGGGAGTGCTTTTCCAGGTGGTGGTGTAGTAGGATTCATTTAAGTTTGCTTTAGTGTTTCGCTCATGTTGGGTTTATAGGTTTTGTTTGGATTTATGGTTAATTGTAGTGATGTCGACTAGTAGTTTTAGTCTCCTTTTTTTTTTTACTTAGTTTTGTTTTTCACATGTTAATTGGCTGCCTTCTTAAAATTGTTATTTTAGATGTCATGTTGATATTTCTGATTGCATTGTTGCATTTTATCTAATGAAGTTTATATTTTATATAAATAAAAAATAAAAAAAGGGGAGTCCGAGAGCAGCCAGCAACTCTGAGCTGCATGATTGCGATTCCTTGGCCCTTTTTCTTTTTACCAAATATAATCTCATCTTCTATTCCATGCCAATTATTTAACGTAATAAATAACTAACTAATGTAATTAAAAAATATAAATTTGAACTGTTCACACGGCATCATCACATCGTGATGAGTAATTATGCATTATATTAACTTACTATTTGGTTCACCTCCAATAATTCAAGATTTTCTTTCACCGACGACGTCACCCCAATATGAAGCCATACGAGCCAGAGCCAAATGGAGAACTTTGGGCGCGTGTGGCCCCACTAGAATGGATCTAGTAAGGCCTTTTTACCCTCCAATAGGACCAATCAAAATCATTACGTACGCAATCCTAATTCCGGTTTATTCTTTATTGGTATTTTTTGGACTGCTTCAATTACCTATATTAGCAAAACAGAATAAAATAACAGAAAAAGAAAAAGAAAGAAAAAGAAAGAAAAAACACCAACTTCAGATTATTTTGGGTTGTTATCTGAACGAGCAATCCACCACCAACCCAAAGGGAAAAAGGGGAAAATCCACCCTTTCTTTCCTTGATCTGCCCGCTTCCCGTTTTGGTACAGAGGCCTCAAAAATCTATATCAGGTTGTGTATACGGGAGGGCAGGCAGGTTGAATTTGATTTAGTGTATATATGTTCTAATTTTTTTGTAATTTGTTTTTCTTTTAGATGAAATAATTGAAGTTATCATTGGTATCAAATCAAAACAAAGAAACCCATTTTGTATCTTTTGCTTAGGACGCCAAAAGGCCGTCTTGGAAGATAAAATTTGTTAGCTTTCTTGGAGAAAAATTGAGTTTGTGGGTATTGTGTGATGGGTTTATTAGTTGATTCGAAAGAGGGTGGTGGAGGGGGAAGCGGAAAACAGGGTTCATGGGGTGGTCTGAATAGTTTGATTAGGAGGAAACAGGTGGACTCGGTTCACGTGAAGTCTGGGGGTCAACAGTTGGCCAAGGAGTTGACTATTCCCCATCTTGTTGCAATTGGTATACTTTTCCTTCTTTATCATTTTCTGATACATGTGTTTTGTGTTTGCATATGCGTTTGGATAATCTCATATTAAACTGTTCATGTTAATTTGTTTTTGTATTTAAGATGATCAAGTGTTTGTTCCTCGCTATATTCTTGTAATTGGTATTAGATTTTGCTCTCCTGTGTTTATTCCTTTTTCCTTTCAACTTTATCTTCCTGCTCTGTGCCTCGCTTTGAAGTTCAGATTTATGGTATGCTTAAGTTTTTCTTTATTCATGCACCCTTCATCATAAAATTACTCATTTACTACTAATCCCTTGCGAATGATTTAGTTGATTATTGTTCTTACTAAGTTTTAACGGCATAATTTATATTGATGGCCTATTGTGTATTATGCACATACACCCACTCATGCACTCAAATATCAGCACCACTTTAAATTTTTGACTTAAATAATGAAACAAGCTACTTCCGTTTATTGGACATCACGGTTTATTTGTCTTTCACAAATAGCTTATCGTTAGTTCTCACATAACTTGATTAGGAGTTGGCTCGACGATCGGAGCAGGAGTCTATATTCTTGTTGGAACAGTGGCTAGGGAGCACTCTGGACCAGCCCTGGCAATTTCCTTTCTAATTGCTGGAATAGCTGCAGCTCTTTCAGCCTTTTGTTATGCCGAGCTTGCAAGTCGCTGCCCTTCTGCTGGGAGCGCCTATCACTATACGTACATATGCATTGGAGAAGGGTAATTTCTCAGTGATTCTCTGTCACTAAAGTGTCGTGCATGGCAATTTTAAAAGAAAAGGAAGAGTAAAGTTTAGCATTCTTGTTCAAGAAAAGATTCTTGTACTGACCTATTTACATTGAAACTTTTCATTTGCATCGGTTAATGATATCAGAACTATCATTGTTTGCAGTGTTGCTTGGTTGGTCGGTTGGGCTTTGATTCTAGA
>NW_007362500.1:367640-383151 GCF_000346735.1 Prunus mume
ACGGCAATAGACTAAACTAGCAAATATTAAAACACTTAGAGTCACACAAGAATTATACTGGTTCGGCAGAACTTTTGCCTACGTCCAGTTGTGATTTCTCTAGGTAGAGAAATCACCGCTCCTTTGATTAATAATAGAGATTACAGAACTTTTGCAACCCTAGAACTAATCTCAAAACTCTTGGCTGTCTCTGGCTGTTTTTCCTCTCTTTAAAATAAGCCTTGCCACACCCTATTTATAGATATAGAGTTGGCTTACATGTCCCAAGGCTGATTGGATTCCTATTCCTAAGTAGATTAGGAAATTACACTTATCCAAATCCTAATAGACTTCTAGAAATCCAAACCTGAATTGAATAAGGAAAACTGAAATTCTTTCCTAATCCCTCTAGGACAAGAATTGGTATACCTCTAATTTTCCTAAAACAATCCTAAACCAACTAGGACATATTTGACGAGCCGAAATCCTAACACACGCAAAACAAGACTTCTTGTAACTTTTCCTTCCGTGAAGCTCAGAGCATATTCTGCTGAGCTGGAACTGGTAGAACTTGCAAATTTATCCTAATTATTTTAGAGTGAACCATATCTCTCTCTGTCTCGCTCTGTTTCTTTTTTGGGGTAGTTTTATCTGGTTTTAAACATCTAACGGCCATAGTATGTATTTTACTTCCTTTATGTATACAAGTATATGGGCAATTCTTCTGAGATACTAGCTCACAATAAAGTGAATGCAATATGTGCTCCTGTCTTGGTTGAAATTTGGGCTAGGATTTTAAATTCCTTGAATTAGAATGACCCCTTCATTGGATAGGAACTTCTGATTCTGCTCCAGTTTATCAGTAAGGGAGAACACTGTAATATTTTTTCTTGTTTTAATTTTGAGTTTATTTCCATGATTCTTCCTGCATGCTTTGACAATTTTGAAGAAATAAGTATGTGGAATATGTCCTTATGTATTTGTTTTTCTTCCTCAAGGCATTACTTTTTGGAGGAGAGGGCAGTCTGCCTGCTTTTATAGCCCGGCAATATATTCCTGCGCTCGATATGGTGGTGGACCCCTGTGCAGCAATTTTAGTATTTATTGTCACAGGGCTCTTGTGTGTGGGAATCAAGGAGGTACTTATATATCTTCTTTGTTTTCGTTTTGTAGAAAAAAAATTCTTAAACTTGCCAAATATATTTGTCCTTTTTTGTGTAATTGAACACTTAATTTCTGCAGAGTACGGTGGCACAAGGCATTGTGACGATAGCAAATGTATGTGCAATGATATTTGTCATAGTAGCTGGTACTTACTTGGGCTTCAAGACTGGCTGGGCTGGATATGATCTTCCTACTGGGTATTTGGCATCCCTATTTGTATATCTACTCTTTTACTTTTTATAAAGGAAAATTTTCAATTGTCCTTCCTCTTTATTGATTTAACAGGTACTTTCCCTTTGGGGTGAATGGTATGCTGGCTGGGTCAGCAACTGTCTTTTTTGCATACATTGGTTTTGATACAGTTGCCAGCGCTGCTGAAGAGGTATGCCATCCAAAATATCATTTTTATAAGTACTGTAGAGATGTTTTAACTCGTGTAGAATTTGAATTATGCCTTCATGTATTTCGAAAGGTGAAGAATCCTCAACGAGATTTGCCACTGGGTATTGGTGCTGCCCTATCTATTTGCTGTGCGTTATATATGTTGGTTTCAATAGTCATCGTTGGTTTAGTGCCTTATCATGCAATGGATCCTGACACACCCATCTCTACTGCATTTGCTAGTCATGGGATGCAATGGGCTGCGTAAGTGAATAATTTTATGGTGCTTGTAATTTCTTTACATATCTTTGGGTAATTAAGTTAAGCTTTGGGAATTGAAGGCTAATTTCCTGTTTGTGGTTGAAGGTATGTGATTACTACTGGAGCTGTTACTGCTCTCTGCTCAACATTGATGGGTTCTATTCTGCCTCAGGTATTCTTTGTTGATCTTTTGTCATGTTCCTTTTATCTCTTCCTTTTCAAGAGCTACAACGTATGGTCTTAGCCCTCTTCTGCTTGTTTATTACAATGAATCTCCTATCACTTGTACCACTGATTAATATATTTTATTTTTCATTATTCTATTTAATTTGATTTTGTTTGATGAAATATTGATGCCTTTCATATTCTTATGCTTAGCCTCGAATCCTGATGGCAATGGCTAGAGATGGATTGCTGCCGTCATTTTTCTCAGATATTAATGAACGCACTCAAGTTCCTGTGAAGAGTACAATCGCAACTGGGATTGGTGCTGCGGTCTTGGCATTCTTTATGGATGTTTCACAGTTGGCAGGAATGGTAAGTTTCATGGAAAGATCTAGTATTGTTGAGGTGGATAATTTGTTTACTCTTTGCGCTGCTAAAAGGCTTACGAGTATTCTTAATTTTAATGCTATAATTTGTGGTTACCAGACTGTAACTTTATCAAGGGGGTTCCCATTGCATGTGAACTACCCTGGGAGGTTTATTTATTTATTTTTTTCCTACAGTAATATTTCCGACCCTTGATAATATCCTGAAACAAATTCTGATGTTGTCAAAGAGTTTATATTCTGGATCATGTTAATGACACGTGGAACTCAATACCAGATGGAAATACATGTGTTTAACCCTTTTTTATGTTGACACCCACCTTTTCCTGTAGTAGTGAATGTACCTCTTTTAATGGAAACAAAATGTGTGATGTGGAGACTGACTTGTAGGTCTACTTATGTTGTGCAGGTTAGTGTGGGTACGCTTCTTGCATTCACCATGGTAGCGATATGTGTACTGATACTCAGATATGTCCCACCGGATGAGGTGCCTTTGCCTTCATCTCTTCAGGAGTCCATTGATTCAGTGTCGTCGTGGCACGGAAGGAATTCTCATGAGATTAGTGAGGAAGATCCCAAGGCTCATGTTGGTTCTTCCAAGGAAAGTACTAAACCTCTACTTGACAAAGTGGATATCTTGGTTGAACTTCCTCTGATTGAAAAGCAATTGCCTTTTGTTGACTGTAAGTTCCTTATGGATATAGTCTCTTATCTCACCTTATTGTTTTCAACCACTGCAATTGTAGAAAGGTCAAACACACACACACATGTAGATAGAGAGAAGTTTGGCTCACAAGGAGACATTCGCAATGAGAATGTCCTGTGGTGTTTGAACACTCACACACAGACAGAGATATATATATATATATATATATATATAGAAATGTTTTCTATGGTATGCTCAACCACAAATGCAGATGACCATTTTTGCATTGCTGATCGATCGGCATGTACAGTATCAGGCAATTGGCAAGGCAAAGAAAGGGTTATCTGCACTTGCAGTTAACCGCATTATTGAAAGTACATTTCCCAACTATAAATCAGGAGTGCACATTCAGGCAGGATTCTACACACTCAAAAGGTCTAATTGATAGTCTGACATCATAACAAGTCAGATGGACTGGAAAAAAAATTACTCGATACATATGTATACAGGGGAATACTCTCTTGTCCTACTTATGTTTCCAGAATGAATCTGGGCCACACTTTCAGGAAAGAATCAACCTGATAAATAGTGGATATTTCTGGCATTATATTTGTATCAAAACATCTGTTTATGAAGTTGTGCTCTGCTTTCATGTCATCTAGATCATTCTGAAATGCTTTTGCATTATTTATGTGTGCCTTATTGCAGACACAATAAGTGAAGATAACAGGCGAAAGATTGCTGGCTGGACCATAATGTTCACATGTGTTGGGGTGCTTCTCCTGACATATTCAGCTTCAGATTTGGGCCTCCCCGGGTGGGTTGATTTTAGTACTAGGTTTAGTTCTGAGAATGATCTTTTCTGGTTGCGTGATTTTAATCATTCATTTTTTAGCTGCAAAAACAAATTCTAGAGGAATGTTTAGTTAGCTAATAGTCTGCCTAGATTCTAAAATTGATTGCCAAGATTTGTGGTTTTTAATATTAGTTTATGTTTCAGTTTTTACTAGTCATATAGGTTATTTCTATATTCCCCATTGATTAATTCTTCAGAAACATTGTTGCTTTCAATTTCAGCTTTCTTCGCTATACATTATGTGGAGCTGGTGGCATTCTTCTTCTATTAGGTCTGGTTGTGCTCACATTTATAGATCAAGATGAGGCAAGACACAACTTTGGGCACACAGGAGGTAAGCTCACTATTTTATGATACTACAAATTTCATTGAAATTATTTCAAGGGGTGCGATATGTAAATACCCAAATAACAAAAGAAGAGAAAAAACTATAAAATATTAAAATTAAATGTATGTTATAAAAGAAGTGAGTAAAATAAGTCACGTAAGTTATCCAAAAAGATAATCAATTTCTTGAAATTGGTCCTGATCTATGTTGAGAGAAAATTTTACATATGGTTTTTGAGGCTTGCATCACATTATATAAAATCTCTGGCATCTCAACTCATAGCTATTTGGTTTTGAATTAAATGCTTTAACATTAAAATAGTACCACAGTAGGTTTTACCACGCGACTAGGCCAAGTCCATGAGAGAGGTGACCTAGGTAGATAAGTGAAGATACTCAATAAAAGGACAGGGTTACCAATGATGAGTAGAGCTATGTGAGGAGTGGGCTACTATTGATGTGTGCAACTACCTTAAGAGCTATCATGTGAGTGTCAACGAGGTCAACCTTTGGAAGTATGGTGGAAAAATAGAAAAATAGAACATCTTGGCTTAGTATATGAGTTCTTGGGCACCCTTCCCTTGCAAGCCGGTTTTGCAAGGGTAAGTTTCCAATTGGTACATATTAATTGGTAGCCATGAGAAAAAAAAAAATCGTATGTCAGAGCAAACAGGTGTTCTCATAATTGATTCATGTGTTTGGTTGAGTTTGGACAAACATGAGAGAGTGCATCAAGAATATTAAATTTTTATATCAGGTATTTGAAGCCAACCATTTTTTTTAGTTGAAACCAGACTTTTGTGTAGTGAAACATGGTCAACTAATTCCACTGATTGCTTATGCATACTGCAAAAAAAGGAATACCAAGAAATAGAATACCCAAAAACAAAAAATGCATGTATATAAGATTTCAAAGAATTTACTAACTGGCAGTTCTTTAATGCCAAGATGCAAACAGCTGCCATAGCACATAAATACCAAATAAAGAAAACACAAACCCCTAAATTTCACAAGCCATAGGATAATGCCAGTAATGCTTGATGAGCTCATTCCACTGCCTGTTTATGCATACACCAAGGGAGTAAGAATATAAAAAACACAAAAACAATAAAACCACTTTGTAAGTTTGCCAGGAAATCTACCGTTACACCATTTAATCCCTTATAGGATGAATATCTATGTGTGTGTATATATATGCACACACACATACACTGGTTGTAGTTGAAGCGGCTAGCTTTTTTTTTTTTCTTTTTAGAAGAAATAGCCCATGATGGTAGTTATCTAATTTGGTTATGTAGGTTTATTTTACTTATAATTGAAGTGTGATCTCATTTTTAGTGATTGGAATATGAAAACAAATAATAAAGCAACATAATAATGTCTTCATCTCATGTTTAGTTACATTGGATTAAATTGTTAGGTTGCTTTTAAGTGTGGAAACTACTATTTGGCTTCTTAATAACAATGATATCTTGGTTTCCTTTCAGGTTTCATTTGCCCGTTTGTCCCACTGCTACCTATTGTCTGCATTCTCATCAACGTCTATTTACTTATCAATCTTGGGTAACTATCCAATTAAAAAGCCCATTTTATTTTTTCTGTTAATTTGTTGCTTCCCTTCCTGATAGCTTTTCACTATTAAGAGAAAGCCTACATACTGGAAAGGGTTCCGCGTGTGCATAAAATTACCTTGTCGTTTTCCTTCCACTTCTTGATCTTGTTTTGTTCCAGAGGGATTATATTATTTGGATAAAAAAGGAAGGCTATGGTTTATTTTCAGTCAAGCAGTTTTGTGGAAGACTATGATGCAAGTTTCAATTTAAAAACAGCTAAAACAGTCATGTTTTATAATTTAGTGTTAAGTCTGAAACTTCATTATTGTTTTGCAACAACACAGAGCTTTGGTTAATTCCTGCAACTTGGAAAGAAAACTATTTATGACCATGACAGGGGAAAAAGTTGTCAATTGCAACTGGAGCTTCTATGATTTTTCCTGAATGCTCTGTTATCTAATCTGTCGTCTGTAAATACTGTTTACTTTGATCCCTAATACAATGCATTAATTGTTTCGTTTTTAGATCTGACACCTGGGCTCGCGTTACCATATGGCTGTTAGTAGGAGTGGTTATTTATGTATTCTATGGCCGAACACACAGCTCTTTGGAGGATGCGATTTATGTGCCAGCAGCCCGTGCAGATGAAATCTTTCGCAGCTCAGAAAATTATGTGTCTTAAGTCTTCGCAAGGAATGCATATATTAAAAGTCTATGGGTCTTTTTTCATCTGGTTATCGTGAAGTTTCCTTTTGTTTGTGTAATTTCTGTTCCGATCGATTATTTATTGTTTGTAATCTTATTGTAGCAAAGGACGGAAATCAGTCCATTGTATAATATCGTGTTATTGGTTATTGCTGCTTTATTGTTTATAATCTTATTGTAGCAAAGGACGGAAATCAGTCCATTGTATAATAGCTTGTTATCGGTTAATGCCGGACGTGTTCGATTAATGTAAATAAGTTGCAATTAATGAAAGTTTCCACTTTCCTTTCTTAGGACAGTGGCATGGAAACCTTCCCTCTTATCATTCATTGGAAATTTTAGACTGATGTAACAGTTATGAAGCTTTGCCGGCTGGCATTGGCCTGAAGGCTGAAGGCTGAGTAGCCGAATTTGATAAAAATGCCAATTTGCATTTTGGCTTGAATTTGGAACATTCAAGCTGAGTCGAATCAGATGGAAGCCTGGCCTGGCCGGGCATAATTGTGTGCCAAGCATGGCAACAATAACTGCCAATTATGAATCAAATCAGCCACTCGGAAATGCAGAACTCCATATGTATTGTAAGTTGAAGCTAATGAACTCTAAGATCCTCTCAAGCCGATGGTAATGCCAGAAGCTGATAATAGCTCAGAAGACAATAATCAAAACCTATTATGCCTGAGTAGAGAAACCAATTGACATCCGTAAAAAATTCTTCGCAACCACTTAAAAACCTGAACTGGTCATGTCGTAAATTTTGGCAGTGCTGAACCTAAGGGTGAGAACGAGTTAAATCTAATGAATTCTCTACAAGGTACTCTGCCCAGGGATGGTTATGTATCCCACATTACAATCTCAAGTTTCCACTCATCTCCACGACCATTATTTACACCCTTCAATAGAAAGGAGCAACCACACTTCTTTGTACCATGGGCCTTGCAACGCGTTTTCTTCCGATGATTCGTTATCTGCATCGGAATTCATTGCTTGGCACGGGTAATCTGAATCTACATCAAGACTGCTTAGTACAATAGTATCCACGTCCACCTCTACCACAACAAATATTAATTCTAGCTCGTTTCAATCTATTTTGTCCAAAGCATCAGACCTCTTAATCACAACTCCGTCCTTGTGCACGAGTCCAATTGATCAACTCGTTTCGACTCTTGAACACATGCAAACAAAGCATGGTTTTAATCAATCAACATAGACCACCAGACCACTTATATGTTACAACCACAAAGCAAAAGTTGTGTTACCTCATCATGTTATATTCCTATTTAGATTGGTGCACTAGATATTAAGTTATATCAGGTTTGATAAGAGTTTAAATTAAGTTATACCTTGAGGCCCAAAACTTTGTGAAATAAGGAAAGTTTTAAAGCCAATTAAAGGAGTCCTATTTATTTCCTTTTGCGTGAACCATTGTTTGATGGGCTTAGAATGTTAGTCAAGTCGGGCCTTGATGATGAGTAGAAACGACTGAACCTGGCCCTATATAAGCTTAAGGCCCTGCTATCATTAAACACATTATCTAAACCTAATCTCATCATAAAGAGATAGCTGAAACAGTTTCTGAGAGATAGCAAAAGTCTTGAGCCCTTCGTGTCTTTTGCTAGAGTTATTACTGGTGCAATTGAATAAGTTTAGAGATCGTGTACTCAAGGAAGATGGCACCAGGTATTTCTTCTATGTATTTCAGGTTGTGTGAAAGATCATGGACATTATATAGAAATCTAATAGTTGGTATCAGAGTCGTGTTACTACACACATTGAAATCGTTTTTAAAACATGCCTATTGCGTTTTCTTTTCTTTGATGCCATGACTATTTTGATTATGTTTAAAGTTTTTTATGACAGATTAAACATGTTTTCTAAATACTATGAATATTAAAAAATCTGGAAAAGCATGTTTCAATTGATTTTTCATATCTTCAAAACTTTATACCCATTTTTGACCTACTAGATGACCTTAAACTAAACATGGCCTATCATAGCAAAGGAATGAGCTTTGTTAGTTACACCATTCCCTATTCAGAAAGATATAATAGGTCAAAAATGGACACCAAAACCCCCTAAAATACTATTCACGGCAATATTAGGGTTTCTCTTAGATAGTGCTTTGTTTGGTAATTTTCTGTGCTAGATAGGAATTGACTTTTGTTATGAGAATCAACAAATTTTTCATAACAAAACCAAATCTAAATACTCATACCCTAAAGAATAACCAAAATTGCATCATACCTAAATTACTTAATAAGTTTCTTCATCAAATAGAATATGTCATGTAATCTGTTTATGATGGCACAAAATAACACGTAATCTCTTGCGCAAAGGTGTGATACTTAATTAAGGAAACTTGCATCTATTACTTGTTAGTTTTGTGGATTAAAGTTAAACTGAAAAATTGTTGATTTCTCTTAACAAATTAAGAATATGTTTCTTGGAAGTACTTATATTTTCTTTTGCAAATACTTACAACATTGAACACTCTCTCAATCAATTTCTCGCAAATTGAAACACTCATTGGATCAAACTTCAAAAGATGGAAGTTTGATCTTTTGAAGTTATTCTCAAAATGAATGAGATTAATTATGATCTCACTCATGATTTTATTTCATTCAAGCTAGCCATTTCGTTTATGTATTTTGTAGAAGGGCTCCAAAAGCTTAGGAAGAAGGAGAAGCATTTAGGGTGTAATAGGTGCCACTTGTGTCAAGTTATCACGAATGGGATTCTAGTAAAGAATATAAAGGAGCCAAGAAAGCATGAAGTTAAAGTGTTTGTGGGGAATGGAGAGCAAGTAGATGTGGGAGCCATTGGAGTAGTTAACCTAAAGTTGGATTTAGGATTTATTTTAGAGTTGGATGATGTAGTTTTAGTACCCTCACTGAAGAGGAATTTAAATTCTATTTCAAGATTATCAAGACTTGGTTTTGTTTTTGAATTCAATAAAGATGGCAAGGTTATGACATAAATGTTTAGGGCACATTTCAAAAGAAAGAATGAAAATTCTTGTTAAAGAACATGTCTTGCCTCCATTGACCTTCAGTATTGATGAGATTTGTATTGAATGTGTAAAGGAAAACCCACTAAGACTAAACAGAAAGGTGCAACCCTCAGTAGTGATGTTTTAAAGATCATCTACATATACATTTATGGACCATTCCCTTATCAAACAATTGATGGAAATTGATATTTCATCACTTTAATAGATGATCATTCTCATTTTGATTATCTATACCTCATCGCAGAAGAGTCCCAAGCCTTTGAGATGTTCAAAATTTATCAAACTGAAGTTGAAAGGCAGCTTGAGAAAAAATCAAAATTATGAGGTTAGACAAAGGGGGTGAATATTATAGACGTTTTGATGAAGGAGGAAGATGCGTTGGACCATTTTGCAAGGTATCTACAAGATAATGGCATAGTTGCTTAGTACACAACACCAAGAACTTTGCAACATAATGGTGTGGCTAAGAGAAGAAATTGAACCTTGAAGGACATGGTTCGTAGCATGATTTCCAAAACTGATTTGCCTAAGCATCTTTGGGAAGAGGCGATCAAATAGCAAACTATATACTTAATAGAGTGCTTAGTAAGTCCATGCCTAAGACACCATTTGAAATTTGGACTACCAGAAAGCCTAACCTGCCACATCTTCATGTATGGGGTTGCAAGGATGAAGCTAGAATCTACAACCCTCAAGAGAAGAAGCTTGATCCTAAAATGATTAGCTGCCATTTTATTGGTTATCCTACAAGGTCAAAGGGTTTCAGATTTTACTGTCTAAATTATGTTACATGAACTGTTGAGATTAGCTGTGTAAAGTGTAACATCTCACATTGACCAACGGAGAGGGGGTGATGTGCCTTATATGTACATGCCCACCTCCATCTAGTACGAAGTTTTTTGGGAGTTCACTGGCTTCGGAGTCATGAGAATTCCGAAATTAAGCGAGTTGAGGCTAGAGTAATCCCAGGATGGGTGACCCACTGGGAAGTTGCTCGTGAGTTCCCATAAACAAAACCGTGAGAGCAAAGAGGGGGGCCCAAAGCAGACAATATCGTGCTATGGCAGAGCCGATCCCAGGATGTGACAATTTGGTATCAGAGCCACTCTGCCATGTGGTGCGAGTGTGCCGACGAGGATGTCAGGCCCCTAACGGGGGTGGATTGTAACATCCCACATCGACCAACGGAGAGGGGTTGATATGCCTTATATGTACATGCCCACCTCCATCTAGTACGAGGCATTTTGGGAGCTCACTAGCTTGGAAGTCATGGGAACTCCGAAGTTAAGTGAGTTGGGGCTAAAGCAATCTTAGGATGGGTGACCCACTGGAAAGTTGCTTGTGAGTTCCCAGAAACAAAATCGTGATGTGACACAAAGTTCATAGTGTTTGTGCAAATAATCTCGCGGGAGAAGAAGTTTATTCTTTACCCAAATTCGTGGAGATTGAGTCCATTAGGGATTTGATTGGGATCCAAATCTCCTAATTTGATGATGATTATATCTCTTTATTAGGATAATATCTAAATTAATGATATTATCTTATTAAATAAAGATAATATCCTATAATTAAGATTTTATCCCAATTAATTAATTGGCCAAATAAATTGGTTCAATTAATTAATTTAAGGGATATTCTTCTTTTCCACTTGGCGTGCTATGATTGGAGACGAAAATATTTGCTCCCACACATAGAGCATGAGGAGAATGCCACTCAGAATGAAGATTTTATTTTCAAAGAAGAAGGTGGTGTAGCTTTGATCAACAATGATGAACAAGATGTTACACCCTTAATTTCTTTAAGTGATAATGTATTGAAACCTACCAGTTTGAAGAACCAATTGATCAACCACAAGAACAATATGTCAAAAATTCTAAGCTAGATAATCAACCAAAACCAATACAACCAAGGAGATTTGATAGACCAAGAAAATCTACATCAAATTGAGACTATGTGTATTTACAGGAAGCAGATTTTGACATTGGAGATGAAGCTGATCCAACAAGTTTTAAATAAGCTATGAAGAGTCATAATGTAGACAAATGGAAGGAAGCAATATTAAATGAACTCGAAAGCATGAAGAATAATCAAGTATGAGAATTATTTGAACCTCACAAGAACCAGAAATTGGTAGGCTCCAAATAGGTGTTTAAAACAAAAAAGGATAAGGATGGAAAAATCAAAAGATTTAAGGCTAGATTGGTAGCAAAAGGATTCACTCAAAGGGAGGGAATTGACTACACTGAGAAGTTTCCTTTAGTTTTCACCAAAGATTCTTTCCGCATAATTATCGCATTAGTGGTGCATTATGACTTGTTCTTACATCAAATGGATAAACTGCCTTCCGGAATGGTGAATTTAAAGAAGCAAATTACATGAGGCAACCTGAAGGGTTTGCGAAGGAGGAAAAAGAGCATACAGTTTGCAAACTTCACAATGCGATTTATGGACTGAAGCAAGCATGCATGAGGTGGTATTTAAAATTCCATCAAACTATCTCATCTTGCAATTTTGAAGAGAACATTGCTAATCAATGCATTTATCTGAAGAAGTGTGGGAGCTGATTTATTTTTCTGGTGTTGTATGTCAATGATATATTTTTGGCTATAAATGACCACAATTTATTAAAGGGCACTAAGGGGCTACTTTCAAACAATTTTGAGATAAAAGATCTGGGAGAAGCTGCTTTTGTGTTAGGCATTGAGATTCAGAGACACACAGCTTGAGGTCTACTCGGCTTATCGCAAAAAAATACATTGAAAAGGTACTCAAGCGTTTAGACATGAGTATGTGTTCTTGAAAGAAGTTCTGTTAGCTATAAGAGATTTGAAGAAGCATTGCCCTAAGAATAAGGAAAAAGAAGCTGAGATGAGAAACAAGACGTATGCTTCTCCAGTTGGAAGCATTATGTACGTACAAGTATGTACAAGGCCAGACCTAGCCTTGTGCATTAGCAAGATGGGGAGATTTTAGTCAAATCCGGGAACACAACATTGGATAGCTGGAAATAAGATTCTAAGGTATCTACAGAGACCAAAGGATTACACGTTGATTTACAAACGTATTGAGAATTTAGAGCTTGTTGGTTATGCTAATGCGAATCTTGGAAAAGCAGAGGATGATTACATCTATGCTTCAGGTTTTCTTTTCAAGATGGCAGGAGCAGCTGTTGCTTGGAAGAGTGCTAAACAATCTAGTGTTTCAAGTTCAACTATGTTTTCAAAATACATAGCTTGCTATGAAGCCACTTCTCATGCAGTATGGCTAAGGAATTTTATCAAACACATTAAGGTGGTGGACTCGATTTCAAGACCAGTGCAGATATATAATGACAACACTACAATTGTTTTTCACTTCATGAACAACAAGATGACGTCTTGGACTTCAGCACATTGACATAAAGTATTTAATAGTAAGGGAAAAGTAGCAGATAAACTAGTCAGGTTTGTGTAAGAAGGTTTATTACATTAAACCTACTAAAGTGATCTTCTAATCAACTTAGGATTACAAAGAATTATTGTTTATTAGGAACTCAAAACCTATCTCGATTAGGCAAGCCTCAAACAGTGTTCAATAAGGATAATGAAGGCTTAAGGGTTCCTAGTTCTACAAGGATTGGAATGGATTAATCCTATAGCATGAAGGATATCTCTAAGTGTTTCTTGATGGGCAAGACACTTAGAGAGATGCATATAAATAGAAGGCTCCCTCCTAGATCCGAATAACACAACACAGCTAAACAGAAATTCACCCATCAGAGTTATAGCTATAAGGATCGGATCCTCAGGAGAAGAACTTCTATCCCTTGCGCTGCCAATCTGTTCCAGCATCATCCAATCTGCGCCAGCACCATGTCAGACTCAGGTTAGTGTTAAACATGTTATGGCTTTAAGGAATTAACATGTGGTATCAGAGCTTAAGTTATATCATGTTATACCTAACAAAACTCGTGCAGGAAAATTGAGAATAAATAACTGACAGTTTCAAGTTATAAAGTATGATCATGATAACAGTATAAAGTATGAACTTTATCATGTTCTTAAAGTTTTCTACAGATCATTGCTTACAGTTCTTGTGCCGTGATTGAGTAAGCCAAAGCGACTCAACCATTGCATGATCACTATATTCAAGGTTTATGATCAGAATTTGCACCATGATGCAAAACATGTCGAAAGGCTTTCTGTCCAAAGATGTCAGCAGTTTGATATGTCTTGCATCATGGTGGATCGACATGGAACATGGATAGATATGGATTAGTGAAAGGTTTTCTTCTGTCTAAAGATGTAGAAGATCTTTTGCTCAGGAAATCCACATCTACTCGTTTTCCAGTGTCAATAAGCATGCTTGAATCATTGTCCAAAGATGTGATTAAGTATGTTTGATTAAAGTTCTGGGGAAATTTATATATAAAGTGCTTATCTTGTTTTAAACATGTACAGTCAATCATAACTCGATTCGAACTCTCACTGGCTCAAATTATAAGAAATGGAGAGAAGATGTGGAAATTGCTCTTGGACTTCTGGATTATGAGATGGTTCTTACTGATGAAGCTCTATCAGTACCTGCGATTGATGCATCTGCTGAGACTAAGACTAAATATGCAAAGTGGATTAAGGCCAACAAAATGGCAATTCTGATCATGAGGAGGTCTATTTCAGAAGAGGTCAGAGGCAGTATTATTGAAACTGAGAGTGCTAAGCTATTCATGGAAGCTATTGCAGAAAACTTCCAAGGATCCAAGAAAGCTGAAATTGGTTCACTCATGAGCCAGCTGACAGATATGAAATACAATGGAGAAGGCTGCATAAGAACTCATATTCTGAACATGGTTGAGATAGGAAACAAGCTGAAGGCTCTAAAAGTCCATGTGGATGAAACCATGATGGTGCACTTTGCTATTAATTCTCTACCTAGCATTTTTAGACAACTGAAAACTACTTATATTGCTCAGAAGGAGATATGGTCAGTTGCTGATTTGATAGGTATATGTGTGCAGGAAGAACAAAGTATCAGAAAGGACAAAGGAAAAGAACAAGTGTATTTGGTGCAGGATACTAAGTTTAAACCAAAGGAATGGACCAAAAACAAGAACACAGATAAGCAGCAAAGGAAAGATGAGTCTGCAAAGGGCACGGGTCCAGTAGGTTTGAAGTGTTTCTTCTGCAAGAAATTTGAACATTTAAAGAGAGATTGCAGAAGATACAAGCGCTGGTTGGACAAACAAAAGGGAAAAGGTAAGCATGAAAATGTCTCTGTGATTTATGAATCTAATACAGTTGAAGTTTTTTCTAATTCATGGTGGTTAGACAGTGGTGCAACAGTTCATGTGACTAACTCTTTGCAGGGATTCAAAACAAAGAGGGTGCCAAACAAGGATGACTTGAAGGTGTTCGTGGGAAATGGAGAAAGAGTTAGAGTAGATTTTGTTGGTTTAGCTAGTCTTGAGTTGGAGTCAGGTTTCATTTTGGAATAAGTTGATGTCGTTTATGTTCCTTCTATGACAAGGAATTTGTTATCAGTTAGCAAGCTTGTAAAATCAAACTTACAGTTTGATTTTGATGAGTCTGGTTTCTCCATTTTCAGAAATAAAAGTTTTATTGGTAATGGATTATTGATCGATGGAATGTTTCGTTTGAACTGCAAATTACCAAATCAAAGTACAGAGATGATAAATGTGTTAAGTTCAAAACAGCCTTGTAATGCAGAATCTTTCACACTATGGCATAAGAGACTTAGACATGTCTCGAAAGAAAGAATGAATCTCCTATGCAAAGAATCAATTCTCCCACCACTTAATCACCATGAACAAGATAAAACATGCATTGAATGTGCAAAAGGAAAGCTAACAAATCTCAGAAAGAAAGGGGCAATAAGAAGTGAGAAACTACTTGAGATAATACACACAGATATCTGCGGACCTTTTCCAGTTAATACACATGATGGTTTCAGTTATTTTATTACTTTTACAGATGATTTTTCAAGATATGGATATGTGTATCTGATAACAGAAAAATCCAAAGCATTGGAAATGTTTAAAATCTACAAGGCAGAAGTGGAAAACCAGCTGGATTCTAAGAT
>NW_007362500.1:392561-451613 GCF_000346735.1 Prunus mume
ATGTAAGAAGGTTTATTACATTAAACCTACTAAAGTGATCTTCTAATCAACTTAGGATTACAAAGACTTATTGTTTATTAGGAACTCAAAACCTATCTCGATTAGGCAAGCCTCAAACAGTGTTCAATAAGGATAATGAAGGCTTAAGGGTTCCTAGTTCTACAAGGATTGGAATGGATTAATCCTATAGCATGAAGGATATCTCTAAGTGTTTCTTGATGGGCAAGACACTTAGAGAGATGCATATAAATAGAAGGCTCCCTCCTAGATCCGAATAACACAACACAGCTAAACAGAAATTCACCCATCAGAGTTATAGCTATAAGGATCGGATTCTCAGGAGAAGAACTTCTATACCTTGCACTGCCAATCTGTTCCAGCATCATCCAATCTGCGCCAGCACCATGTCAGACTCAGGTTAGTGTTAAACATGTTATGGCTTTAAGGAATTAACAGTTTGATCATATCAGAACTCAAGATATGACTGCAGATCCGTTTACAAAGTTTATGCCTTCAAAAAAGTTTCTGAGACATGTTGAGAGCATGAGATTACTTCCTAGCTATGATGCTGCAATCTAGTGGGAGTCTTGTTTCCCATTCTGATAGTTTTCTAGTATGTCTAATTTTGTTGTTTTTTTGGATTAAGGGATTTGCATTTAAGGATGTTAATTTGGTTGGCAGTTTTGATTATTGAATAATTTCTACCATTTTTACTATTTAGGTGTTTAAACTTATTATGCATGTTGTTTATGTATGTGAGTTTATGATCACTTTGAGATACTATTATTTTAATAACATTACGGATCAGTACATGTTAAGGTTCACGTTTGTAGGTGCTTCATGTGTTTTGAGATTGCATTATGTGATTACAGATGACCTGTTTTTGATAAGGGAGAGTAGTGCTTGTCTATAGTTCGTTTTGTCTAATCGCTTTTCACTGTTGCTTGAAGGGAAGGACTTAACTGCTTTAAAGATTATCAAACTTTTGCAATACAGAAGCTTAGTGCTTAATCTAGTAGAAGAATGTTATATTCCTATTTAGATCGGTGTACTAGATACTAAGTTATATCAGGTTTGATAAGAGTTTAAGGGTCCTATTTCCTTTTGCATGAACCGTTGCTTGATGGGCTTAGAGTGTTAGTCAAGTCGGGTCTTGATGATGAGTAGAGATGCCTTGACCTATCCCTATATAAGCTTAAGACCTTGCTCTCATCATACATGTTCTCTAACCTAATCTCATAATTAAGAAAGAGCTGAAACAGTTTTTTAGATAGAGCAAAAGTCTTGAGTTGTTCGTGTCTTTTGCTAGAGTTGCTGCTACTGTTGCAATTGAATGAGTTTAGAGATCGTGTACTCAAGGAATATGTCGTTAGGTATGTCTTCTATGTATTTCAAGTTGTGTGAAAGATCATGGACATTATATAGAAATCTAACACATTAGTTATGAATGCATCTGTGCTGTCCAAAGCGTGTTATCTGTTGCGACACCACTGCTTCTAGTAGAAGTCTCTTGTTGCGGCTGCAAAATACATTTTGCGTTTTTAAAAGTTTTACTATGCGCCAGCTGATAGCTGATGGTTGACGGCTGAATTTAACTGTAAAAGTTTGTGCCACAATGCTCTACGCATTCGGCAGAGAATTGCCGAACACAAGTCAAGGTTCAGAATTCCGCAGCTCCCTGTTTGGTGGTTCTGGGTGAAACTGGTTTTAAAACATTCAGTACGTTGAGTCTGAACACTTTGTCAAAGTGACTTCCAAGAACTGTTAACAAATTTTAGTTCAAGTTTATGAATTTTTTTGGCTCCCTCACTACTTGCAGAAACAAACACATTCGTTTGGTAACATGCTGTCGAAACTCAACCGTTCAGCCGAGCATCGGTCCTGGATTTTTCAAGTATAGTTCATAATAAAGATGATTAGGAGAAATTTTTAACGTTGCTCAAGTTTCTTTTTTTGATGGAGCAATGCTAGACATTTGCGCTTTCTTACTACATTATTTGACCACATCATGTGAAGGTGTAATTAACAGATGATTATACCCAATAAAAATAATTAACAGTTGTCATAACGACTGATGCAATAAGTACACAAACGATACATCATACATTATGTTGGAGAGCATACAGATTGGAAAGAATTTCTCCTTTCCTGTTTTTCGTTTACATAAGACATTGACATATATTAATTATCTTTTACAGTGTTCAAAGAACAAAATAAATTACATAGATAAACTGAAAAAAGAAATCAGTCTAGGAAGGTTCTCAAGAGCCAACGTGAAAATTGCACCAAGTACAAAAATCAAAATGAAAGCTAATATTATTTTTCCAATGTACAAAAAATTGATTTCTGGTTTCGATACCCTCTTTGCAACATGTAACTTGTCGGAACGCTACAAAAAAAAGAAAAAAAAGAAACAGAAATATAAATTAATACGAGCAAAAATTTTAACAATTGGTAAAGAGAAATTTCAATCTTAGGGAAGGCCAATCTCACCCACTCAAAGGCAATACATTACTGTAAATCAGCAGATATACTTGTTAAAAACATTTTACATTGTAGATTTACTTTTCTTGGAACAAAAAGTTAAAAAGAAAATATAATTAGATCTAGAACAAAACCAACTCATTCCAATGTGCAAGCACATTTTTTATTTTTTTTTATTTTTTTAGGGTTCTAAGGGAGCCGAAGCTAAAAAACAAAACTACATAAACAAACTTCTGGGTCTAGCAACCCCACTCAAATCTTCCAGTAGATAATGTCCAAAACCTTCAAGCACAATTTTTCACTCATCAACATCACAATGAAGTTTTTCTCCATGAGGAGAAATGTAATAGTAGATTTCATGGCATCATGATCACTTAACAAAAACTTAATCAGTGTTGTCAAAGGCACTCAGTGAGGCTTTGAGGCCTGGTGAGAAAACCATTTGTAGGTAAGATGAGTTTACTAGAGCTTTTATCGCCTAAGCAAAAAGCATAGGAACATGAGGTACTTGTCTGATAAAGTCTGTGTGTTAATGCATGAGATGCAGTTGAAAATAGTCAGTGAAAAATAATAATTTATTAGATTGTAGCAGCCTAGCAGGTCTAACTCTAAAATGACTCAGTGTTGAAGTCAAAAGTCATGTAATCTACTTCTAAAATGAACTAAATTTGCTAATTAGACATTGCAATACTATCTTTAAGTATCTTCTGCACTAAAAGAGCATGTTTACTTAAAGATTTGCAAACTTGTGTTGTTAGTATAGTGTCTCCAGTCATGTTGTGAAGAAGTCTACTGGAGAAGCTCCGTGAAGGTTTTCAAGTATTGGTGAACACAAGCCTAGTGATTTATATTCATATTGAAGCCTCTAAGTATAGCAATCTTATCTTACATATCCAGGAAGGTAACAGTTATTTAGAAACCTAAAGTTTATACAAACCAGTTGGTAAAACCGTTAAAACATGTTTATGAACATGTTTGGCAGGATATTTTGTCTGCATAAGTCAATGTCATCAATAACTTTTGAACACTGCACCGAAAAGTGGCTAGCTCGGTTTTTATTGACCTAGTCTGCTTTTACTATTGAAAGCCTTCTTCCAATAGATGATTTCTGGAACATAAACAAGATGCTCCTAGGACATTTTGGAAAAAGCAAAAGGAGAGAGAAAAATTTTAAAAGAAGCAAAAATAGACAAAAATGCCCTTATTTATTTTTAGATTTCCTGAGGAATCCAATACATTTGCATGTCTTTGATTTGAAAGTTGAGTGGTTTTTTTGTCTTTTTTGAAAAAGCTTTGGCTTTTTCCAAAAGTGAATTTTTTTTTATGTCTAAAACCTAAAAAACCTAAGAATGTTCCTGTATGAACTCAGTTCTTGCATTTAAATTTTGCTCTGTGACTAATGAACTTTTAAGATGCTTCTAAATCTTCCTTTTTCTTTATTTTTATTATTGCTATTTTTTGCTTGTTCACGATCACAGTTCCAAGCATTTTCTTAGACCAACCAAATAGCAGTTCATTACCGTTATAAATGCTCCATAAAAGGATTTTCACACTGCATCTCCTTCCTTGTATTATTTATTTAGGTTTCCTAAGCAACTTTGATGACACTACTGAGCTTGAATTCAAGAGTCAAAACTAATTCGTGGAGATATATCGATTTATCGTTATACTCCTTGTGACATTCCTTATGACCACTCTAATTTTTTCCTTCCTAATGAGCCCTGGAAATTGAGCTTCCAAATAAGACCCACTGGAACTGTCTAATCTTGGTTTTAGTCCCAGGTTTTCTTCCTATGAAATGTCTATCTTGACTAGAAAATTCCATAAAGTCATCACAGGCTTCACTAATCATAATAATAAATCGACTGAATCCATTCATCAATCAATTTTGATTAAGAAAACATTTTCCTTTAGGAACCACTACAAACAAATGTCCAGTTCAAACTCATCTATGCTTTAAATCTCAAAACAAAATTCTCAACCCGCTAAACTTACACAAACAAAACATACAGAAAACTTTACCATTACACCAGGAAGTGGCATTGCCATTGGCCTTCCAACCCCTTGTCCACCTCCAATTCCTATACTTGAACAAAACCCAAAATTCATTACAACTCACAATTCAACCATTTTTAACAAAATCCAATAAAATAACTAAATTTGATTTCAATGATTAAACAACCAATTACCAGAAGAATCCACTTGGGAAACGGTCTGTAACCTCCAGCCATTGCCATAATCGACGAGAGCCGAGCTGGGTCCAAAACTGATGGGCTCTTCTCCTTCTTTAAAGGCTTCAATATGCACAGCAAGTGGGTCCCCCAAACCCAATTTCTTGTTTATCAGTGAGACTGCAAAACCTGCCTCTGTCCCCCTCGCGAAGCGGCGTTTCATGCCTGAACTCTGACATTTGACCTCCAGAAACTATCAAAAATTCAAATGATCAGATTCTCATAAAAATTCGATCGAATTAGGTAATATCTATACCTATAACAAGAGAGAGAGACTACCGGAGGAGGACTTGGAGCTTCTGCTTCGTCCATGAAAGAGAGGACAATTGTTTGCAACTGAAAGCAGGTAATTTGTGAAGCAAGATAATGACACAACTATAATGGTGTTCGGATTGTAATTTGGCCTGGCATTATAATAGTATAGATATTCTATACAAATGTTCGATAGATGGATTTCTCTCTCTAGAGTTTTTAGCATGGTAGGTTGTGATTCAGTTTATTTTTCTTCTTAGTTTTACATTAATACCCCTAGTCATTCTGGTGATTTTTTCATTCAATTTTATTTCATAAAGACTAGCCCTTGGCACATGCTCGTGCAGGTGCCAATTGGTTTTTTTATTTTATTTTTTATTTTATTTTTAAAATTAAGAAAAATTAATATAAGTAGTTATGTTTCATAAAAATAAGACCTATTATTTGATTTTGTTTTTAATTTTAATTTTTTAATATAAAAAATATGAATTTATTATATTATTCTCATTTAATTAATAATTTTAATTCTCTGCCATATATATATATCTTCCAATTAAAATTACCCTATTATTTCTGGGGTTAATATTGTCAGATAAAACAGTAAGCCAAAACAAAACAAAAGACGGCGTTGCTTTGTTCGAGCGGTTGCAGAACGTTGCGGTCACTGAAGTTCTCCATTTCCCCGCTAGAAGCAACCAGTTTCCCGGCCATTCTTTCTTCTCCATTTTCAATTTCTCCTCAGATACAGTTCTCAAAGAACGTTGCAGTTTCATTTGAAAAGTCATGGCATGGCAATCTTTTACCATTTCAGAGTTTTTACGGATGTCCAAGGACCTTATCAAGTTTCAGCTTTACGGGGCACTCTTTTTAGGTTGGGATTTGTTAGGGTTTTTCTCTCGCTCATATATTTTTCCCCCGATGCCTAATTGGATTGTGGGGGGTTTTTTTTTGGGTGTCAATATTTCTATCTTATTACTATGAATATTTTTACTTTGTGTTTAGGTTTGATTCTTTTTCGGTAAAATTCTTCATTTCGATCGACAACCTCAACAGGGTAGGTGAAGAGGAGGAGCCTGAGCTTGAGACAGGCGTCCCATTTGGTTTGTTATCTTCATTACCTTCTGGTTTTGCTTCTTTTTTTTACTTTCTGTTTGTTTCTGATTGCTTTTTGTTTCACTTCTTTGTTTGTGACTGTGTGAGTAAGGATCCATTGAACTTATTACCTTTTATCAAACTCTCATGCGTTGCCACAGTTACAAGTTTACAAGAAATGATTAAACATCCAGAGAGAGATAAAGGATGAGTTTAATATTGTTTAATTTTCTGTGTAAGGGTATTGATTTTACTAATAACTGCAAACTGTAATAGTAGGAGCCAATGAATTAGCTTAAAGCCTTGAACTTGTTTTCTGAAGTTCTTTGTCATTCCTTCCTAACATAGTCCAATAAATTGCCCTGAAATTATCCTTTTGTCTATTTAATGGTTTTCCTTCTCTTTGGACATGCCATTGAACACAAGATTTTCTTAATGTTTACTTTCTCTTTGTTTGCAGATATGCTGCCAGTAGTGAATATCAAGTGACATCAGGCACTCTTCAAACATGTCGTGGTCAAGGGTTTGTAAAAGAACCCTTCCCTTCTTGCCTTACTTCAAGAACCCACAGCATATCACATGTGAATCCAGGCATGTTGCTTGCTTAGAAAATGTTGTTAGAGCAGAAAACTTGGTGAATTCCATCTACCTTTGGCATGAAAGTTGAATGTTTGTTGTTGATGAATGATGATTCAGATGCATACCTTTCATTGGAGGTTGTAGTACTAGTAGTAGTGCATGTCAGAGGCATTTTATCCACGGTAGTCCTATTTGGCGCTTCAAGCTAGGCTCATTTGACAAGTGCGGTCAGCTTCCTCCATTTGCTTCTCAATCTTTGTTGAGAATCCAGCGGCCCTATTCTGCTCAGGCTATCACACAACAGAAATCACGCAAGATGCTGTTGTACCTTATGGGTTTGGTGTTTGCAATGGTGGCAAGCAGTTATGCAGCTGTTCCTCTCTACAGAAGATTCTGCCAAGCTACTGGATATGGAGGCACTGTCCAACGTCGTGAGGTCTGAATCTCTTATCTCATTTGGGCTTTAATGTTTGTTTGTTTTTTCTCCAATTTGATTGATTACAACCAAGGCATTGCGGTTTTGCTTTCTGTAGAGTGTTGAGCAGAAGATTGCTCGGCATGCTAAGGATGGCACAGTCACTACAAGGTCTGCTATCTGCTTCTATAGTAGATTGTCTTCTTCTTATGTTTGCACAGTTAATTAAATTGTTATTTGTTATTCTGTTGTTGATTTTTCCTCTCCACCACTAGCCTAAGATATTAATAAATGAATTATTGCTAGGTGATGACCCCTGTCCTAATTATACGCTACTTCCACTCAACTTCAAAAGTTTTTATGTGAACCTTTGTTTTGTTTCTATCTTATGAAAACCTTAGTCTTATACTGGTTTTTTTTTTTTCTTTCTGAAAAGATGTTATTCTCCAATATGTATTATTCTATGACTTGGATTAAAGGAAGATCCGAGTATTAATATTTCCATATGATATCCTCCTGCAGGGAGATTGTGGTTCAGTTCAATGCTGACGTGGCTGATGGAATGCAATGGAAGTTTATTCCTACACAAAGAGAGGTTTTTCTCATACAATATGTTTATTCATTAGGTCAATTTCAGTTTAGTACTCTGAACTTTCACCCAAATGGCATGTGACCACTCCAACCCCAACCCTACCTAAACCACAACCCATATAACCATCAGCCAAATTCAAACCCCAACCCTCTCTGTCTGGATGATTCCTTGATTTGGTTGCTGAATAAAAAAATTTGAAACGTTCATCCTCCACTGATCCCAAATTCCCTGAGCCAAAACAAAAGGCTTTTGCCAAATTTTCTGTGTGGTAGTGGATCATGAGAACACCACCATCCCCAATTTTTTCACAAAATTTTTTCAAAATAAAAACAAGAGTGAGATCCAAATTTTTTGATCTAGTCGATGGCGTGTGGGAGGCCAAATCTTCTTGTGGTGGAAAGGAGGGTGGGGGTCGGACCCTGGGGTGGGACGTGCTGAGAAGATACTGGGGTGGGAGTAGGGGAAGAGGTCAGGGGAGAGAGGGTGAGGAGGAGGGGTTGTGATTGGGGTGGGATGGTAGGGGTGAGGATGAGGAGGGGTTGGTGGCTGTGTCGGTTTTATCGTTTAGGTGGGATTGGGGTTGGAGTGGTGTTGGTGAGGGTGGTTTGGGTGGTGGTTGTAGTCCGAGGGTAGAATTAGGGGAGGAGGAGAACCATTTGAGTAAACATTCAGGGTACTAAACTGAAATTGACCCTTATTTATTCATAATGTGCATTATTGTTCTTGCTACAATTTTGATGCTTTACCTAACGTTCTTGCTTTATTTCTGGAAGGTAAGGGTCAAACCTGGAGAAAGTGCACTTGCTTTTTATACTGCTGAAAATCAAAGCTCAACTCCAATAGTTGGTGTCTCTACGTATAATGTTACCCCTATGAAGGTACTGCTCGATATTTTTATTGTCTTGTTATGCGGGTTCTAATGGGATTTCTTGACTCTGAGATGAACAATGTTTCAGTGTGTTATTTTTATTGGTTCCATAAACGATTGATTATCTAGCTCTCATGTAACTAAGTTGCTGATTTATTTTACTTAGATGTTGACTATCTTTGGAGGTTTAATGGTCTAAAATGTTTATTTGAGCATCTTGACTAGAATGTTTATGGCAGTCTGACTTAGATGGCACCTTTGAGCTAAAGATTTTTATTTATATGTTTCTATGCAGACTGTAATATTTATCCACTCTAATTCTCTTTGCACTTCTTCTTTTTGTGGTTCATGTTCGCAAATTAAGATATAAAAATAACAATGTTGACTGAAAGATATGAAAGGGGTTTAGATCCGTCTTTTGTTGTTTCTGAGGGAGTGATGCTAGTATCAGATGAGTTGCTCTTGAAGATATTAATCTCTCTCTCTCTCTCTCTCTCTCGTAATTCAATATACCTATAAATTATCCAGTGGTAAGTTGATGTCACCTTCAGCACCAGTAACCCGAAGGATATGTTTTTCCACTCTTTATCATCTACATTTTTCTCAAAACTGAACAGTACTTTCTCCACTGGGTCATCAAGTTGCATCTTAGTTCCTTTCCCTCCCTCCCTTTTCTTTTGAAAGTTAGAAATATTTGAATTGTAGAATTTGTTTTGTTTCTACCTATCCGTATTTGAATAGTCAGTGGAGGTGCAGCCACAACCTTCGTAAATGTTTATATTTGAGGCTTGGCTAAGCATTCTTTCATTGGGGGGTAATTGTCAGGTTGTTGAAACAATGATGTCATTGGAGGGTAAGTGTAAAGTTGCTGCATTATGCTGTCATCTAGTATTTAATTCCTGAAAAATTACAATGCTTATAAGCTTATAACCAGAGACAGGTGGTAACAGAAAATGGAATGTTCGGTCAAGAGAATATGATTATAAGATGAGCTAGAGATTTGTCCTATGTTTAGCAACACTAATTGAGATAACTCTAAACAATGTGGTGAAATTTTTCATTGCCCTCTACTTTTGACTGTAGTTTATAATGTTGCCAAAGAAACAGGTACAAAACCGAGTTCGTGATCAAGACATCAGAAACTCATCCACATGATCCCGATCTTTTGGGACCGTTGTGGTTTCTTGAGATATAGTGTCTGAGGATAATGAAGGAATTTCATAGAAACACTGCATATGAAATCAATGCCAGCCCAAGGAAACATTTGAAAGATGCCTTGACAAATTGTTGGTGTTTTAAGCGGATCATAGGCCTAACTATATCTTGGATTTGAAAACAGATTTGGGCAAGGAAAATGACTAATCATGACCTAGATTTAGGGTTTTGCAAGATTGTTAACACGTGCACGAATATGACCTAGATTTGTTTGACTTCCAAGAAACCCCCATATTTGAGAGTAAAGAATTACTGACCCATCAGCTTGGTCATAAGTTTGCGGTAAAGTTGCTATCTATGAGATTGAGGGAGTGTGTAGCCTAGACATATGTTCACTCTATTGGTTAAAAAGTCATGCCTACTATTTTGGTATTGCATATTTAAATAACCTCAGATTTCAGTAAGTTGTCCAGAGAGATAAGTTTTGTATTGTAGATAGTCTTATAAGTTTTGTATTTTCGAATATAGTATGTTGAAAGCCCTGCTTCTATGAATTTTATGCATTCCACTTTAGAATCCTTGACTAGAGATAATTGTTGATTTCCTTTTTCCAGTAAAGTGTTTCATATCTATTTTCCGGAAGTGATAATTAATTCTTCTTTTTTTCTTCAGGCTGCAGTTTACTTCAATAAAATCCAGTGTTTTTGCTTCGAGGAGCAGCGCCTTCTTCCGGGGGAGCAGATTGACATGCCTGTAAGTAGCGTTGTATGAATCAGTAATTGTTTTAGAGGGAAAATCATTCTACTAAGGGACATCTTTCTTTTGCAGGTGTTCTTTTATATCGACCCTGAGTTTGAAACAGATCCAAGAATGGATGGTATCAATAACATAATTTTGTCCTATACATTTTTCAAGGTTTCAGAGGAATAAAGATGATCTGCCATTTCAATAATTGTGAAGATTGTCACAAAGTTACATAAGCGACCGTACTCAATATTTGGTGCTTTTTATTTTAAAATTCATATTTATTTCAGATCACGTGTCCTCAGTAGGTTACACGAGATTTCATGACATGAAAAACTGAGGACAAAATATGCATTGGAAAGATTTAAAGGAAGAGATCTAGATTTTGACAATAACACTACATTGGTTGGAAATACTAGATACAATGTATTTTTTTATCAATTTGAAAATGACTAGAGACAATTAATAATATGTTGATGAATTTTATTCTTCTCATACATAACTTATGCATTGTTCTCAAGTAGCATACATGAGCTTAGTCAAGTTGACTTGAGTAGATGTACTCCCCACTCTACACTTGAGGTTGAACTCCCATGGCATCTTAGTAATGTGTCTGTGTATGAGAACTCTCCTCACCCTTATAGTTTAGACTATCGTTTGCATTAAAAAAGAATCGAAGTCAAAACCAGTTTAATTACTAAAAACTCTCTCTCTCTCTTTCCCTCTCTCTTTCCTCCGCCTCCCCTGGCGGGCGGGCAGCCCCTGCGGCTCGGGCAGTATTGGATTTTTAACACTATTCATAAAAATAATTTTAGAAAACTATAAAGATAGTTCCCATTCTTCCTCCAAGTTAAGCAACATATCTATATTATGCCTTAGCACATGAAATATAGGCATTTGGCTAGTAGCCTTAAATGGTAGAAAACAAAATTCAGGAACGAATATTGCAAACATTTCTAAGTGCAAGGAAGAAAAACACAGAAAGAAAAGAATTTTTTTCTAACTACATGCTAATTACTAATGTCAGTACAAGTAGTTGTAGGATGGATCACACATCTGTTTGAGCTCAAATGCTAATAGGAGAACAAACAGAAGCAAAATCTTTCTGCTCTTTTGTTCGAAACGATTTTCCATCTTCATGCATTCAAGGGCCCATACCGATCTTCTTCTTACCTTTGTTCTGCTTTCCATTTCCCTTCTTGTTCTCTCTGAACACATGGGCACCAGAGCTGCGGTCTCTAGATGGAGTTGCATGTAACAAATGCTTCACATCAAGTACACCATTTCTAAAGCGACCTTCACTAGCTTTCAGAACCCTGTTCTCAGGCCTTTGCTTCTCCATTGATCTTTTAGAACCACCACTGAAATTGCCACCAAAACGTCCAAGAACCATATTCTATGCAGATTGATTATTGAGTTAGTAAAAGTTGACCACGCTTCCCCATTCAACAAGGGCAATGGAAGAGAATAATCACCTGTTCCAGCAGTTTTTTCTCCCTTTCCTTTTGATTCTTCATTACCACTCTTGCTATACTTAGAGGAAGTCTCTGCTTCTTTGGAGGCTGTTTCAAGGGCAAGCACACATGAATATTTCTGGAATGCATGCAAATGAATATTTCTGGAAACTGGAAAGCATGCAAATGAATAAATACACAACCATAGTTGAAGGAAGCAGTGCTACTTGGAGCTCAGTGTACAACTGAAGGACACCAATGTCCTATTTCTGTTAATGAGCTGTGTGCTTTACACTGATATTAGCACCATCTGTTTTATTGAACTAAAGTAATAACCTAAACAACGGTATGTCACAGCCAATCACCAGCCCACTGAAAACGCGATTGGAACCACCGCATCCACATTAACAGAACAAAACCATCATCATAACAGGCAACACACCTTAAAAACTAACTGCTATAAGCTACATCAGCCCTTCAATCCACATTAAGCTAAAATGATGGACTATCTCTAAACTCATTTGAACTCTAAGCTTAATATTAATTTCAAGTATGAACTTTTTCCATGGTCAATTATCCAAGCAAGTATTTATACCTTATGAGGTACCTTAGCCTTTCAAATCATCGTTAGCCTTTCAAATCATCGTGGATGGGTTGAATTTAGGAGGAGATGAGTCATCAATAAACTAGCCCGAATAGGATTTACATGCAAAAGATGCTAGAGGATTCAATTGTATCATGATGATTGTGACATGAGATTTTTGATTGAAGGAGGTAATTATCAAACCGGCTACGGGTACATGACAACAAAGCTTGTAAAGTGTAGAAATAATAGGCACTACGGAAATTCTCCCGCTCACTTATCTTTCCAATAGTGAATCCTTTTCCCATTCCCACAACAAACCAGAACTCAAAAGAAAGCAGTGCATAGCTTAATATGTTACTTTTGAATAAGATCAGGGCAAAGGTCCATACCTTTCCACCAAGAGAAATCACTTTCCTATTCTCCAACTCCTTCCTTTGCTTCCATGTCATATGAGAAGAACCTGCAATGCAAAAATTTGAAGTGAAAAAGCAGACTAAAACTAGCTTTAACACAACTGAAAAGGCACACATTCAAACATATGAAGTTGTTCTATCACAATACTTACTTAATAAGTTCAATGCACAAATCATGAAGATTGATATCTCATTAATACTTTCCTATCTTTTATATATATATATATATATATATATAGGGGGCGGATCAATGACACTATGTTTTAGACACAAGTTTTGACACAAATAACTTTATTTCCCGGCTCATGAAATGTCTCACACACAACCTAATATGGTTGAATCCAATTTCCCCACATCCTTATTAAGCAAGGTGTAGCAAGTTATTATAGATTAAGACATATTTTACTCATCACATCATGGCTTTTCTACTGTAAGACCTCTTCCTAAGAATCTTCCAAAATATAAATATGATTTTGCAGATATGTACACATTCTCTGAAGAAGGAAAACTTTAGCAATACTATTGTTTCACAAAGATATAAACAAAAATATCTCTTCACTTCCCAGTAATAATATATACCAACAATTAGTATAGATGATTACGAGAAAAAACCTCCATGGTAACAGGTGAACTGGTAAATAGTACCCCTTCACACTGTAAATAAATCTTGATCATTCATAAGGTAAAGGAGTTTTCCCTCATGCTTTAAATTTTGTTAACAACTATATCCATTTTGAACTGAACGACGCAATTGCAGTTTTCTCAACTAACTATTTACTAGAATATAACCATGCCTCAAGTTTAATTGTGGCACCTCAAAGGTTCCAAATCTTCTGTACACCTTGATACCAATGAGACCCATGGATTTCAGAATCCAAATTCAGTTCTTAATGAACCCTAATTAGACAGGACTGTATGTAAATTTAGGAGAATCAAGTTCAAACTCATGAAAGATCCCTCCAACCTTTTGAATTCTAGTGCATCTAACCATGTATGACATCTTCCATAACCTCTTGATTAACAGCTCTTATGAAACATCTTTGGTGCACTCTAACTCTCCAACTAGAGCATCTCGAGTCTAGTCAATTTTTGATTCGTAGTTTGATTAAACTAAGACTTTAAGTCCATCAAATGCCATGATACACTTGAAAAGCAAGAATGCAGTCCTGGACATGCAACAGAACTTGATTAAGCAAGAAACTAGCTCCATATTCACATGCTTAAGAGATCGTTGCCATATAAGCAAACATATACTTCACTCTGTTAGGTGTCAATGCTGATTTCCTGATTCAATGAAAATCTCAAATAAACTCGAAATACAATCCATTCACTTCTAACACATATCCATAATCACAGCACAGAGAACATAAGTGCATCAAGAAGTTTGAAATTGATTTCAAGATACTGCTGAGAATCTAAAACTGGAGCAAATGTACTTTTTGACACTACAGTTTCTTAAATAATTCCGGTCATCCAAGCCCAAAACTGACCAACATAATCACTATATGCCAATCCTTTACAAACTAGCATGTCTGCGTCATGTAGGACCAACCTAGTTTCATTCATCCTTAAGCTATTCATTACAACTATTTTCTCATATTATGCTGGTTGATTTTACAAGAAGGAAGGTGCAAAATAATATCAGTTTATAATAATTCAAATTTTTTATCAGTTTTCACAATAAACTTAATATTATCACTGTATCAGCAAGAATCACAAAATTAAGAGCATAGTTAAACAAACAGAGCTACCAATAGGGTTACAGGTGCTTTTTTGGGTTGACAACCTTCCATTAAAACAACAAAAGATATTGGATGAATCACGAATGTGAAAAACAAGAGACAAATACACATACCCAAAAGCTCAATCTGTTTCGAAATCTTCCTCATGTCCATTTTTTGGATCTCGGTGGCAATTTCTTGGTTATCAGTGTCCATGTTTTGGTCCTTCCTATCCGTTTGTCTCGTAAAGGGTCTCCCTTTGTTTCTTCCCTTATTCTTGTGCATTTTTGGACTTCTTCGAACAATTTGAAGGAACAAAGTATTGCACAATTTTGTAAAACCCAATAACCTGCCAGGGAGAAACACAGCCCTCAGAGGTTGAGCTCAAACTACATAGCCTTGTGTGTGTGTGTGTGTGTGTGTGTGTGTGTGTGTTTGTGTGTGTTTGTGTCTTCACATTTCATTTTCTCAACGGAAAACCACAAATTAAAATTAAAATTAAAATTAAATGAAATACCTCATGCACTTTACCAGCCTATAGGATGAAGCACGAATTTGAAATAAATAAATAGTCTCCTCATGCACTTTCCCAGCCTATAGGATGAAGCACGAATTTGAAATAAATAAATAGAAAAAATAACCTCAAGCACTTCCACCAAACGAACCACGGAAGGTGAAGCACAATTTTAAAATTTAAAAAAAATATATGAAAGATGACAGAATGTGATTCCACTCTGTATGTTTTGATCAAAACACAACAATCATACAGAAAAACAAAATTAACAAATAAACCCGGGTAAATGACATGAAATTTATACAAAGATATGCATCGATTTCAACGGTAAAACCCAAAAACCTATGCACCTCTCCCTTTTTCCCTTTCTAAGCCTCTTTTTCAAACACTCTGCTTTGCCGCATCAATGGTAAAACCCAAAAAGAGTCCAAATTCAATCAAACTAAATTAAAACAATCCAAAAACACGAACTCTGAAACACCCATTTATTCAAACAGTAAAAACAAAGAAATAAAATCAGAAAAAAAGAAAATTTCAGAAACTTCCATACCTTTAATGGAAAGCCAGTGAGATGAGAGCGGAGGGTGGCAGTACTAGAGAACTGATGCAGTGAATTTGAGAGAGGAGGGAGGAGGCGGAGCAAGAGTTGAGCGAGAGTTTGAATCGGGCGAAAAAGAAAAAAATATGAAAACTGATAATAAAGCCCTCCAACACAAAAAATATAAATAAAAGGAAAAACTCGAAACCATTACCCAATCAAAAATCTTCTAACATAAGGGCCTTTCCATCCATGAGCCTAGCCCAAGGCTAGGGGGAAAAAAAAAAAATTGTGTTCCAACGGCGCAGCCCAGGCCCGGGGGTGTGGGACCCACCAACTCAGGCTGGCCCGAAGGCAGCTTCAGCCCGAGGTCCAAAATTCGGGCTGCAGACGTCAGCGCTACAGTACCACTACAGTGCCGCTACAGTACCCCACTGATTTGATTTTTTTCCCTGTTGCCACGTGGCGTCATCTGGGCTCTCCGATCTGATTTTTTCCTCCAATCCAACGGCAGCCAATTTTTTTGCAATAAAATACTGGAAAAAATTCGAAATTTTTTTTAAAAAATACCCAAAAATTAATGAATTTTTTTCTATAAATACTAGCCAATTTTTTTTTAATTTATTTGAAATTTGAAATTGAAAATTTTATCCGATTATGAGATATGAATAGTATTGACATGTAGGAACCCTAAAATCTAATCCTAAAATATTATCCAAATTAATTATTGAGGTAAAAAAAATTGTGAATAAAACAAAAAAATGAATAGTAACTGCCCTTAGCAAGGGCAACGGGTGGAAACACAAAATTTGCAAGGGTAACTACTATTCACATAAATAATGTCTGCCCTAGCTCCTCTTGCCATGGCAAGGGGCAAATGGGTGGAGTTGCTCTAATAATAATAATAAAGTTCACCAACACTAAAAAATAAAAAATAAAAAATTAAGTACTAGACATAAGTAACTTTTATTAATTAGTATTCGAGACATTGAATATTTTTGTTTGGGTTTTAAGACTTAAGAAAGAATTGTTATTTTGAATTAGACTAAAGCAGACCAGCTTACAAATAAAAATATAAAAGACAATGCTACCTTGTTCTTAACAAGCCTGGCCCATCTTTAAAACTTAAATGACTCTTTAAACTACGCTCGAGCTACCCTTGCAAAATAGCTGACATGGAAAATCAATCACGGTACCAGCACCTTCTTCTTCTTCTTCTTCTTCCCTAAAACCCTCCTGCAAAGCCGGACCTTTCGCTTCCTCTCTTTGCTCTGCCTAACGCCTTCCATCACCATTACAACCAGATGTAGCCCCTAATAGTCATCAAATTCTACTTCTGTTCATTTGATACATATTGCAAGTCGAATATTTGACAAGCAAGATGGTCAAGAACAAGAAGAAAGAAAGCAGTGGCTCAACAAGATTGAGTTCATTGATCAGTTCATGCTTCTTTGTTTCATCATTTGCTGGTAAAGATGAAAATGTAAGGAGGGGAAAATCTGTTACAATAAGTTCTGGGACAGAGGCAACCATGGTTGCTGCAGCAAAGTTTTTCTCTTCAGCACACAAAGTTAGGTTCGATTTTTCATGAAACGACCTGACCCAATTTTCACTTTGGAATCCGGATCGAAACCTGTTTAAAACTAACACTTGGTAACCGTGGGTCGTAAATGACCAAAATGCTCTGAAAACAGTAACATAAACCCTGAGCCCCTAACTCGTGGCTGTGCCTGATAACTGTAGGCTGCCTACGTACCCTTATTGAGGGATCAAGCCACACGTAATTCTTTCCTCTGTTCCTGATCTGCAACTGGTTCGTTTATCTGTAACTGGTTTATTTATCCGTAAACTCGCACTAGGGCTGACATTCCTGGAGCATTCTGGACTCCGTTTTACGTTCTGTCAACTACTATACGATCCTGGAATTACTCAGATTAACATATCTGAAAATGGTTACGATCCAACGGTTCAAACGTATTGAACCCGGAAATCACACACTAGGCGAGATCCGTTCGGGGTTCAAACGTTATCCGAATTAAGATCCACGAAATCCTACGTGCTCGTGGGGACAATGAGATTATTCTAGAGCTGACTATGGTCCCCACCCTGCTGCCCACGCACCGCCACACGCGCTGGCAGCGCATGGTGCCTAAAGCGATAACACTCCGCTAGAAAAACTCTAAACCACGGCTCAAGACTCCTACCCTAGGTATAACACCCTATTTGGATCCACTTTTGTTCTTGGACCTACCCCAAAAACTAGCCGGAACTGTGCTCTCATAACCGGCTGAAACCTAACTCGTAAATCAAGCTATCTACGCTTGAAATTTCTGAAATCCTATCCAACCAGCAGCTAGGGCTCGAGAAATAGATGAGTTTTCATACCTGGATCACCGAAAATGGTGGCCGGATGACGGAGAACGAGCCGGCAAAAGTTTATGAAAAAACTATCCAACACCGCCTGTTTATTGGCTGTTTCCGGCTACCAAGGCGGTGGATCGGGGCAAAAAAAGGCTGGGCTGGAAGAGGGAAGTGTGGTGGTTCTAACGAAACTGGTCTTGCTCGAATCGGGGGTCGGAGTTGAGAGAAAACACCTCCCGAAGTCGGCTGCTCCCCCTGCCCGCAATGCAGAATTCTGGGGTTAAAACTACTAAACTTCGCAATATTTACGGTTATGCCACTGAACTTCTTTTAATCCTAACTCCTTCGTTACAACTCCGATTTGAGTCCACTACGTGTCTACGGACTCATCTCACTGCGCTCTACGCAACGGTATAACTGAAATCCCAAAATTCCTTCCCGGTCAAAAAGTCAACTTTTATATTATTAAAATATTCTAAGGGTGTAATGGTTTTTTAGTGGAATAAATTAATAATTAAATATTAATTAAGGACCGGGTTGTTACAATTCAAGTGATGAAAGGTTCTTTTTCTTACTTCAGAAGCTCATCAACGACTCTTGCCCTATGCAGTTGCTTGGAGAAGATGGTGATTGGACCAAAGACCAATTTTAGGCTGCCATCAAATTCGTTAAATATACTTTCAAGTTCAATGAAATTGTTCATGTGCTTTTCTATTTTTTTCTCTCTCTTTATTTCTTGCTTTATTAGATTCCAACAACTCTAGGATTTGCAATTTGGATATTGGGTTCTGGGTTTTGAATTTTGAAGGGTTACCAATGGTATTTTTTTAATTTTAATTTATTTGTGGTCATATTGTTTTTTATAGAGAATTATTTTGGTCATATGATGTGAATTTCTTTAATAAGTTGGGAACTTGTATATTTGGTTGCCAAGAATGCCAGAAAAGTAATGCAAGAAAAAAAATGATTCATATGATTTCTGTTATGATTTCTTTATAGAACTGGGGATTTAGGAAAAAGTTCACTGTGTATTCATATGTTTGATTTTTTTTCATTCTTTCCTTTCGTTGTTTCTTTTTTATTTTCCTGAGCATCTAAACAGAGCATCATGAGAAGTAGTTGTCTATGTTTCTTATTGAAATTGCTCCTCTGAGAAGTATCTATGTTCTCATTGATATGGGACTTGTCACAGCATGTATTCCATCGCTCCAAGTCAGGCTTCCGAAAAAGTATGCTGTGCACACTTGGCAGGTGGAAACTGCTACCGTGAAGGAAATTGTCTTAACTGTGGAATTGAAAACCAATCTCTTGGGTTTTATAGTTACTTTAATGCCTAGTGGAGGATCTATTTGAGCTTTATATACTGAGTTGACATGACCAACTACATTGTAGTTTTGCACAAACTACATTGTAGTTTTGGAAACGGCATTGCAGTTTTCATTTAATTACAATTTGATTTTTGCTCTTTCCTTGACCTTCAACCTCACCAATTTGAAGAGTAGAGGCTACCTACATGAGGAATTGAGTGGGCAAGAGAAGAGTAGAACTACCCAAGAGCAAGGAAACTCAAAATTGGACTTTCGGAAACTGCATTGCAGTTTTTATGTAATTACAATTGGATTTTTGCTAGTCCTTGGCCTTCAACCTCACAATTTGAAGCGTAGAGGCTACCCATATGAGGAATGGGGTGGGCAAGAAAAGAGTAGAACTACCCAAGAGCAAGGGAACTCAAAATTGGACTTTTGGAAACTGGAAATTGCATTGCAGTTTTTATTTAATTACAATTTGGTTTTTGTTCTTTCCTTGGCCTTTAACCTCACTAATTTGAAGAGTAGAGGCTACCCAGAGGAGGAATGGGGTGGGCAAGAAAAGAGTGGAACTACCCAAAAGCAAGGGAACTCAAAATTGGACTTTTGGAAACTGGAAATTGCATTGCAGTTTTCATTTAATTATAATTTGATTTTTGTTCTTTCCTTGGCCTTCAACCTCACCAATCTAAAGAGTATAGGCTACCCAGATGAGGAATTGGGTGGGCAAGAGAAGAGTAGAACTACCCAAGAGCAAGGGAACTCAAAATTGGTCTTTTGGAAACTAGAAACTGCATTGTAGTTTTCATTGAATTACAATTTGATTTTTGTTCTTTCCTTGGCCTTCAACCTCACCAATCTAAAGAGTATAGGCTACCCAGATGAGGAATTGGGTGGGCAAGAGAAGAGTAGAACTACCCAAGAGCAAGGGAACTCAAAATTGGACTTTTGGAAACTGGAAACTGCATTGCAATTTTCATTTAATTATTATTTTTGTAGCTTTTATTTATTTATTTTTTATTAACATAATTGATATCTACATTGTATTTTTGTTGCAGTTTCTATTTTTATTTGCAGTTTCTGTGATGACACATATCCTTGGAGATTAGGTTCGGCAGTTGGGAGCTTCGGTAGTCGGGAGCTTCAGCAGGTGTCTACCGCTTCGAAAGAGGGTCTTCCTTTGGCAGGGGAGAAGGCATATCTGCCTTGGTGTTAGTCGTTTTGATGTTGGATATGCATGGTTGATTATAGTGTAAACAGTAGTCCCCCAAGTTCGCGGTTAAGAAGTAACTTCTGGGTTAGGAACTTGTGAGATTTTTGAGTAATCATGATCGAGCATTCCAGATTCAGTGGGAGCCGTAGGGCATTCCCTAGTCCCCCAAGTTGGCAAGCTAGAAGTTGCGTCAACCCTTGGTAGAGACGGTGAAAGTTGTGTGAGCTTCTAGAATTGTTGGTAGCTGGGTACTTGGGTGTCTTAGCAAAGGCTCAATGAATTAGAGCTGGGCTTCATTAGCGCCATTCCATCTGGTAAGGTTGTCTTCGGCAAAGGTAATAGACGGGTCCTTAGTCCCTAAGATGTAGCACCACACTTGATTTTCAAGGCATCTAATGGCTTTAGTAAGGCCCTTCCTTTTGCATGGCCTTTGCCATTTGGCAGGAACCCCCCTTTTATTTTTATTTTTATTTTTTACGCCTTGGGCCTTTGGTAATTTCGGCATGGTCCTTGCCGTTCGGTAAGTGACCAAGATAGCCTGGGCTTTCGACAACGAGTGCTTGTTGGGCCTTTTGGAGCTGGGATTGGGCTTGGCCATTGGGGATGGGCTCTTGGGATGTTGCTAGATCTAAGGTTTTGGGAGAGGTGTGCATGTCCCTTTTACATAAGACCTCATGCTGTTCGGCAGGGTCTTCTTCCTATCGCTCTAGTGTTCGTTTAGCAAGGTCTCACAATAAATTTTGCAAGGGGCTGGGCAATCGGCAAGGTCACCATCTTGAAGATTCGGGTCAGAGCTTAAGTGGGATTGCATCTCTAGGCATTAGATTGAGCCTTGCTGAATGGCAAGGCTGATCAGAAGCTATTTTCATGAGATTCAGTCGGTCGCAAGAGTTCAAGAGGTGTTGGTCACGGCTTCTGTAAGATGATCCCCCGGTGTATTGTATTTTTGTGTGGGTATTTTCGTGTATCCTCCACTTGAGCATATCCCTTGCCGTTCAACAAGGGTAGTTTTGGAACATTCTTGGTCTTCGGCAGCTCAGTAGGGGAGTGGTCTAGGGAATTAGGCCTTCGGCAAGGGTAGAAAGAAGGTTTTTCGAGTTCCGTCTCCTTAAGGTTTCGGCACACATTCCTTCGGCAAGGTCTTTTTTAAGGGTGCTGTTCGGCAACACATGTGAAGAGAAGATTTTTCGAAGCCTCCCTTTGTTTGTTCAACCCTTGCCAAGGCAAGGGTGGATTGAATAATTTTTTATCTTCAAGAGACTTTGTAGTTTCGGCAAGGATGTACCTTTGTGGAGTAGGTACAAGGAATTTGAGAGGGAAGGTGAAGGGGTGCTAGGGTTTTCTCGTGAACCGAGGCGTTGGTACCTTTGAGGCTTTATAAATAGGAGCTTGGGGTGAAGAAGGTATCACACTTGAGACTTTGAGAAAAATTTCTAGAAGGTGAGAAGGAGAGGAGGAAATTCCGGCGAGATACACTAGTGGTGGTGCTGTGGCCAAGGTGATTTCCGGCGTCTCCTTCGTAGTGGTGCGAACAAGATTAGACCTCATTTCCTTTGAACTTTTGAATTGAAATATCCTTTTTGGTATGAACATGTTGAAGACTAGGATGAGCACCTTGAATATGAGTATGAACTTGATGAACACCTTGAACATTGATATGAACTTGTTGAATGTATGCTTATAGATCAAAGAGCATGTAGGTGTGCCATCCTTTTTGTGTTCTTGTGTTTCAATCCTCTTTACATGTGCATTAGTTCCTTTTCCTTGTTTCTGCATATTGTAGATGTTTGAAAGTTCTAGCAGAGAAAGTCATGACCCCTTTGCCTTTGGTGAGAAAGATACTGAAAGTGAGGAGCCAAGTCAATATATGTGTTCCAAATGTGAGAGTTCCGAGACAGAGGGTGTGGTAGAAGGTGTTATAGAGAGTAGGATGGTAAGGTTCGAAGGTAAAGGGGGGAGCCATCAGTGGATTCTGGGTTAGCTGCATATACGGAGATGCTGAGGAATTATAAAGAGTTAGAGGCTATAGCTTATCGAGTTCTAGCGTTGCCTCATTCACCAGAGGTGGGCTCGAGCAATCAGGCATCATCATTAGGGTGTGGGCGTAGCCGTGTCTTTAGCTTCAGATGGAGTGGAAATACGGGTTGGTGTCCCTTTGGCGAGGCGGAATACACTTACAGAGGTAAACCTGGCCGAGCTTCGGATAGAGTTTAGTGTCCCACCCTCGGTGGGCTTGAAGTTACCCATTGCTGCTGATGTGGTTAGATATCCTTCGGAGGGATGTGTGTTGATTTTTACGGATATGTACCAGTATGGCTTCAGATTACCGTTTCATTCTTGGGCGCAGATCATGCTAGCCAAGCTGGGGTATGCGTCAGGGCAATACAACCCCAACTTTTGGATTCTTCTGCATGGGGTTTACATTGCTTGGTGGTTGGCTAGTTTGGGGGAGCCAACATTTCAGCAGTTCATGTACTTGTACTCGATTTCGAAGATACATGGAATTTTTGGTTGGGTATAAGCCAATTGCTGAAAGGCAAAAGAGAGGGGTTATTTCATTAGTCGAATACCTTCTACTCAGAAATCCTGGAGGAACAAGTGGTGTTTGGCCTATGGTGATTGGGAGTGTCTGCCCGGGAAGATCGTCATCAAACATATTCCTGCTCACTTACAGTCTATAGGTCCTTAGTCCCCTCCTTCAAGACTTGATTGTTGTTACGTTGTGTTTTAACTGCTTTTGTTCTTGGTTCTCCTTTGATTGCTTCTGCAACTATAAATGGCTAAGTAGTATCTAACCTTTGGTGCAGGTTCGGTGAAGTGGGGGCCCATTTCCAAGGATGTATGTCAATATGACAACAACAAATTTGGTTAGATACTACTTCACTGAACCTGCACCAAATGTTAGATACTACTTAGCCATTTATAGTTGCAAAAGCAATCAAAGGAGAACCAAGAATGAAAGCAGTTAAAACACAACGTAACAACAACCAAGTCTTGAAGGAGGGGACTAAGGACCTATAAACTGTAAGTGGGTAGGAATATGTTTGGTGACGGTTTTCCTGGGTGGACACTCCCAATCACCATAAGCCAAACACAAGTTGTTACTCCAAGATTTCTGAGTAGAAGGCATCCGAGTAATGAAATAACCCCTCTCTTTTGCCTTTCGGCAATTGGCTTGTACCCAGCCAAAATTTCCCTGTTGCTTCGAAATCAAGTACATGAACTGCTCAAACATTAGCTCCCCGAAACCAGCCAACCACCAAGCAATGTAAACCCCATGCAGAAGAATCCAAAAGTTGGGGTTATATTGCCTTGATGCATACCTCAGCTTGGCCAACATGATCTACACTCAAGGATGAAACGGTAATTTAAAACCATGCTGGTACATATCCGTGAAAATCAACACACATCCCTCCAGAGGATATCTAACCATATCAGCAACAGTGGGTAACCTCAAGCCCACCGAGGGTGGGACACTAAACTCTGTTCGAAGTTAGGCCAGCTTTACCTCTGTAAGTGTATTCCACTTCGCCAAAGGGACACCAACCAGTATTTCCACTCCATCTGAAGCTGAAGCCACGGCTACGCCTACAAACCCTGATGGTGATGCCTGATTGCTTGAGCCCACCTCTGGTGTATGAGGCAAGGCCAGAACTCGATAAGCTATAGCCTCTAACTCTTTATAATTCCTCTGCATCTCCCTATATGCAGCTGACCCAGAATCCACTGATGGCTCCCTTCCTCACCTTCAAACCTTACCATCCTACTCTCTATAACACCTTCTACCACACCCTCTGTCTCGAAACTCTCACCATCGAAACACACATACTGGCTTGGCTCCTCACTTTCAATATCTTCCCCACCAAAGGCAAAGGGGGTCATGATTTTCTTTGCCAGAATTTTCAAACTACAATATGTAGAAACAAGGAAAAGGAACTAATGCACATGTAAAGAGGATTGAAACACAAGAACACAAAAAGGATGGCACACCTACATGCTCTTTGATCTATAAGCATACATTCAACAAGTTCATATCAATGTTCAAGGTGTTCATCACGTTCATACTCATATTCAAGGTGTTCATCCTAGTCTTCAACATGTTCATACCAATAAGGACATTTCAATTCAAAAGTTCAAAGGAAATGAGGTCTAACCTTGTTCGCACCACCATGAAGGAGACACTAGAAATCACCTTGGCCACAGCACCACCACTAGTGTATCTCGCTGAAATTTCCTCATCTCCTTCTCACTTTCTAGAAATTTTTCTCAAAGTCACAAGTGTGATACCTTCTTCACCCCCAAGCTTCTATTTATAAAAGCCTCAAGGGTACCAATGCTGATTCACGAGAAAATCCTAGCACCCCTTCACCTTCACTCTCAAATTCCTTGTGTGCTCCACAATTTGAAATTCAAATTAAAAACAAATGAAGAAAGGAAGTAAAGGCCTTGCCGAACGGCAAGGCCCGTGGAGAAGAAAAAGGGGGGGACTTGCAAAAAGTCTCACCGAGTGTTACTCAATCCAAGTTTCAACGACACGACAAAGGGGCCCAGCTCCAAGCCCTTAATCATATCTTGCCAAAATTCTTGACCAAAACCCGAGCCCCGACCCCTTTCAGAACAAGGTCAAGCCCAGCAGCCTCACCAATCCGACCTTTTTAATGCCCACCAGCCAAACGGCAAGAAGCACGCAGAAGAAATTGAGGAATTCAAGAATCCGACCTTTCCAATGCTCACCTGCGGAACCTTTCGAAGCCCAGCTCCAAACCGGTCCAAAATCGTAAACCCAGTTTGGCTTCTTGCCAAACGAGACAAAGGCCCAGCTCCACCTACCAAGATTGAGAAGACCTCTTTTGTTGCTGAACGGAAAGAGTTGGTTCCCAAATTTCATAAAACAACAAACAACTTTGCCGAATCAAAATACTTGCAGAACTACAAAGCCCCTCAAAAACAAAAATTTACTCAATCAACCCTTGCTGAACGGCAAGGGTTGAACAAACAAAGGGAGGCTTTGAAAAATCTTATCTCCACATGTGCTGCCGAACGACACCCTTCAAAAAGACCTTGCCGAAGGAATGTATGCCGAAACCCCAAAGAGACGTAACTCGAAAAACGTTCTACCTTTGCCGAAGGCCTAATTCCCTAAACCATTCCCCTGCTGAGCTGCCGAAGACCAAGAATGTTTCGAAACTCCACTTGCCGAACGGCAAGGGACATGTTGAAGTGAGGGATACACGAAAATACAATACACCAAGGGATCACCTTGAGACAAACTGGATCTCACGAAAATACCTTTTAATCAGCCGTGCCGAACGCGGCAAGGCTCGATCCAATGCCTAAATACGCAATCCCACTTAAGCTCTGACCCGGATCTTGAAGACGGTGACCTTGCCCAGCCCCTTGCAAAATTTATCGTGTGACCTTGCTAAAGGAACACTCTAGCAATAGGAAGAAGACCCTGTCGAACGGCCGGAGGTCTTATGTAAAAGGGACATGCACACCTCTCCCAAAACCCAAGATCTAACAACATCCCAAGAGCCCAACCCCAATGGCCAAGCCCAATCCCAGCTCCACAAGTCCCACACGGCACTCCTTACCGAAAACCCAGGCTATCTTGGTGACTTGCCGAATGACAAGGATCATGCTGAAATTACCAAAGGCCCAAGGCATAAAAAAATAAAAATAAAAGTGGGGGTCTTGCTGAACGGCAAGGGCCATGCAAAAGGAAGGGCCTTACTTAAGCCATTAAATGCCTTGAAAACTAAGTGTGGTGTTGCATCTTAGGGACCAAGGACCTATCTATTACCCTTGCCGAAGACAACCTTACCAGATAGAATGGCGCTGACGAAGCCCAGCTCCAATTCATTGAGCCCTTGCCAAGACACCCAGGTACCCAGCCATCAACAATTCTAGAAGCTCACACAACTTTCACCATCCCTTCCAAGGGTTGACGCAACTTCTAACTTTCCAACTTGAGGGACTAGGGAATGCCCTGTAGCTCCCACTGAATCTGGAATGCTGGGTCATGATTACACAAAAATCTCACAAGTTCCCAACCCATAAGTTACTTCTTGACCGCGAGCTTGGAGGACTACTGTTTATACCATAATCAACTGAGCAGATCCAGTATCAAAATGACTAGCACCAAGACAGACATGCCTTCCCTCCGGCTGAAGGAAGACACTCTCCCAAAGCGGTAGACACCTGCCGAAGCTCCCGACTACCGAAGCTCCCAACTACCGAACCTAATCTCCAAGGACATGTGTCACCACTACAGCAACTTACACGAAGTCCCACATCGAAATTTTATGCAAACCTTCCACTTTCACTTCCCTATAAATATGGAACGGTACCCGAGTAAAAGGGGTAACTATTTTCTCACCTTTAGTATTACTCTGCCAAAATTACCACTCATAGCTGACTTAAGCATCGGAGAGCCTTTGGCAGGCACCATACTGGTGTCCGAAGCTTGACGACTGCTTCTTCCATTTTGTCTTCTGCAAGTTCTCCCCATTCCAAAGGTCCTCACCTTCTCCCCTGCTGAAGACACTCCACTTCTCTCTAAGTTGACCCTCCCAAAAAGAGCATCAACATGTTGAAAAAAATTCAAGCTGAATTTTGTGAATGATCGAGTTCTACCCGTACGGAAATGGCATTATCTAGTAGGTAGAAAATTCTCAATAAAGAGTTGGAGAAATAGAGAGATGCCTTGGCAAAAATGATGGACAACCATATAAGCGAGGAAAATCTTAGCAATGAGGTAAATTATTTGTAATTTTCGTTTTATTAATTTTAATGTCCTATTAATTTTTAATTAAATGTTTCTCGCAATTTCTATATTTTGTTAATATTTCTTGTATTTCCAATATTTATTTAAATGTTTCTTGCAATTTCTATATTTTGTTGATATTTCTTGCATTTCCAATAAATTGTTAAAATTTCTTGCATTTCCATAATTTTGTTTATATTTGTTGCATTGCCAATATTTTTTTAAGTTTCTTCCATTTCCAATATATATATTTTTTATATAGATTATATAAACACAAATGTGGAATGGTGCTATTGGGTAAGGCAAAAAAACTTGCAACCATACCCAATGTTGAGAGGTGGTGAAGAATTGTAAGAAATTTCGAATTATTCCAACGAGTCCAACAGTGGTGTTGAACAAGACGTCACTCCATGACTCACCGGCATCGGATTCCCCTATTAGTCAAGACTCACACATCCAAAGGGAGTCGAGGCCTACTGGGAGGAAGGCAGTGAAGGCGAAGTGAGGGAGTAATTCTACCAATAATACATCTAAATTTTTAGAGGAAATTGCAAGGCAAAGCGCCCTGAGGATTGAAATAGACATGAAAATCAAGAAGATGAGAAGGCATTTCAAGTAGAATATGCAAAAGAAATGGAGTATGTACGCAAACAAAACATTGAGAAGAATGATCGGGAAACCATGGCCAGGGATACAAGTCATATGTCCCCTGAAACAAAACAATTTTGGAAGCTAGAACGAAGGGATGTTATGAGACGAAGACTTTTTCGTGACAATGGACCTAGCAACATGGATTGTTTAAATGATCAAAACCATTAAGTTAGTTTGGTTGTCTTTCATTTCATTGTATTTTAATGTTTTGTTTTAAAAATTAGTTGTAATTCATGTATTTTATTTTATACAAATTTATAAATAAACCCAATCCTAGACATGTATTTATAAAAAAACCCAAACATTATTTAAACATAAAAACACACCCAAAATCAACCCCAAAGTCAACAATTGTATATTTTTTGGGTGTGTATATAAATGGGTTTTGAGTGTGTGTAATGATGGGTTTTGGGTGTGTTTATAAAGTGTTTTGGGTGTTGGATTTTTTTATAATTTCAGCTCCCATTTTGGGTGTTTTAGTGAAACTCCCTTTATTTTATTAGTTGTATTGATTTTGAAATTTATCTGAAATTTGAAACCGAAAATCTTATCCGAAAATTTTATCCGATTATGAGATATGAATAGTATTGACATGTAGGAACCCAAAAATCTTATCTGAAAATATTATCCAAATTAATTGTTTAGGTAAAAAGAATTTGTGAAAAAACAAAAAAGGAATAAAAATTTTCCCTTTGCCATAGCAACTGGTGGAAAAACACATTGCTTTTAGCAACAGCAGCCACTATTCACATGAATAGTAGCTGCCCTAGCCCCCCTCTTGCCACGACAAAGGACAAACTGCTGGAAGTGCTCTAATATCCCCTTTTTGAAACTTAATCACAAGTGCCCCATATAAAACCTCCCTAATGTCTGTGTATTGCCCTTGTGTCACTCTTTTTTGTGGTTCTGAGCTCAAAGCTCTCACTCTCGCTTACTCACTCACTCACCTCTCCTCTCTTTTGTTTTCTCTCACCTTCTCACTTGTCACCTCCTCATAACCCACATCGGCGACGGCGACCTGACTCTCTCTCTTTCGACTACTGTTCTCCACCTCCATCTCTCACTCTTTGTCACTTGTTTCAACCGCCGTTCTTCCCCTCCGGGTCAACAAATTTCTCAATTTTCTTTAGCATTCCTGAAATCCATATACCTAGAAATGACGTCTCAGGTACCCAACTTAGCTTTTCGCCTTTACTTTCATACCCATATGTTATTTGTGTTTTCTTCCGTTTGTTTCAATTTCATATAGTGGTCTAGAAAGTTGCTCAAAATCCAAATTCTTGGTACATGGTTTTATTTATCATGCTTATTTGCTTGTTCTAAATATATGGTTCTATTTGTTTGGTTAGGTTGAGTTGATGAATGCATGAAAAAAATGGTCTGCAGGTGTTCGATGAATCACCTTAATGAGCGCACTTTGGTTTTCTTTGAGATACAAACCAATTGGGACAATTCTCATGATATATACTTAAAGGTGAACTTCTAGGAGGACCCAATGAACCCATCTAAATGGAAGGAAGAACATGTGAGTTTTATTATAATTTGTTTACGAAGATGTCTTTACAGTGCATAATGGTTTTGTTAGATCACCGTTGACATTAGTTTGATTACCTTTTAACAATGCTTAAGACATGTCCCTGTTTTTACATGAAGACTTGCATAAGTGCCATATTATGTCAGTTTATAGTGAATGGATACTTGGTTGTGTCATTTGATATTTGGAATTCTATTAGATTTATTTTCTTATTTTTCAACTTATGTGTCATGTCTTGAGTTTCTTTCGTTTCAACGTCGCCATTTAACTTGTGCTGTGAACAAGTTAATGCTACACTGTTTTGTGTCATTGTGAAATTGAGAATATTATTTTGCAGGAATTCTAAGGGCTATGATATGGCAAAAAAGTATGTGAGCAAACAAAAGAAACATAGAAAGGGTCTGATGTTGCTGCTTCACATGGCCAGGTTTTGCTGCTGCTTCCTCTTCCTCAATTACGTAAAAGAAAGGGTCTATCTCTCTAGCATTTGCATCAAAATGTCCCTTGCCATGCCCTGCCCTGCCATACCCTGCCCTGCAGTACTAGCTAGCACTACTGCCTCTGTTGTATGTGGTCCCCTGATTTGGTTTCTTTGAGCCTTGTGATGCTTTCAGCTCCCTAGATTCGACTCCAATGGCTATTTTTTATTACGTCATAATTTACTGCCTATAATTAGGACCTGTGGTTTGAAGTTTTTAATTTGGAACAATTCATGTATGCCGTTAAAACATAAATGGTGCAAAGCCAATGCCGAGAATAGAAAAAATAAGCAATATGATCATACGGGGGTTAACGTCCATGTAGATGTGCGCTGATCAAGCTTGAGCAGTAAGGCCTTTCGTCTTGTGCTTAGTAGGTTTGCTTTTCCTCGTCCATTAGATGTTTTCCAATTCTGAGGTGATATGATACTCCTCCTCTTGACATTATTCTAATGGCTGTGAAATTTTAGTTTGCAATGAATGGCTATATCAATCTAAAAGATTATTTTTGTGTAGAAATTGAATGAAAGTAAATTGTACTGCATACCTCTGTGGTGTCTATGTTTTGGAGTTAATGTTGTTGATCAATGATCAGCCTCTTGCATAATTCTTTCATTGATTAATATTGTTGTTCTCTCATTATTCTGGAGTTAACTTGACTGAGTTGTCATGCACTGCTTGAAATTTTGGATACCATGTGAGTTATAAGTTGCAAATGAAGCACAGACGAAAAACGATGAACTCTATTTTTATAAGAAACTTAGTCTACTTTGAGTTTAAGTTTGTCTTTTCTTGATACGTAAGTAGGAGAGTTTAAATTGGGCTTGCTTGTGCTTTTGCGCATCTGCATATGTAGCAATAAAAGGAAAATGATGGTTCCAATAGAGCGTATCAAAGATGTACCTCATTAATACCAATTTGTCTTTTGTATTACTCTGTATATACATATTTATATATGTAGATGAAGATGATGGATGAATTTGAAGGTGAAGCAACAATTGGTAGAGTACGAGATCATGCCACGAAGCTTGGTCTCTAGTGATTCGAAACCCTAACTCTTAAGTCTTGAGATAATTGACTTCTTCTTTTTTTTCTCATGACAGTTGGACCTAGATTTTTGTCTTTTAGAAGATTGTAGTCATTGAGAACCTTCATCAATTTGGGGTGGGACAACATTCCATTTAGTTGCAGGAAGTGTACTGTAGTTATAAGGAAAAAAAAAACATGTAATTGAGGGACTATTTGTGTATCAGACAGACGATGTAATTATTTAGTCCTCATGGAATGAAATTGAGTTCAATTTACCTCAGAAATTTCAGTTTTTGAATATGTTGTTTTTATATATTTGCAAGTGTATGCAATGGAAAAGTACTTTTATTTACACCATAATCAACCGAGCATATCCAGCATCAAAACGACTAGCACCAAGGCAGACACGCCTTCTCTCCTGCCGAAGGAATACACTCTTCCGAAGCAGTAGACACCTGTAGAAGCTTTCGACTGTTGAAGCTTCCGACTGCCGAACCTAATCTCCAATGACACGTGTCACCACCACAGCAACTTGCACAAAGTCCCACATTGAAACTTTGTGCAAAGCTCCAATTTTCACTTTCATATAAATAGGGAACAGTACCCAAGTAAAAAGGGTAACTACTTTCTCACCTTTACTGTTACTCTGCCAAATTTACCACTCATAGCTGACTTAAGCATCAGAGAGTCTTCGGCCGGCACCACACCGATGTCTGAAGCTTAACGACTGTTTCTTCCACTTTTCCTTATGCAGGTTCTTCTCATTCCAAAGGTCCTCACCTTCTCCCCTGTTGAAGACTCTAATCTTCTCTCTAAGTTGACCTCCCAAAAAGAGCATCAACAACTTTTATTTATATTATACATTGAAGAGAGCACATTATATATATTATGCGTATATATAGCTCATTCTTTTTGCCTTTTGATAAGTCCATAAATATACTCATTTATGTACTCTTTTTACTTAGGTTTTGTAGGAGAATTAGATTTAAAAGGGGCTTATTACTTTACTTTTCTGATTTTTAATTTTTCTGCACTTTTAGAAGGATTTTAAGGGAAAATCAACTTTTCGGAGGAATTTTAGCACAAGGCCAATTGGAGATGAAATCTAACATCTTGAAGTTCAATCTATGATTTTGCTAGAATTTTCTACCAAGCCAATTGGTACAGTATTACAAGTAAAATTAGCCCACGTGCAGACAGGACAGTTTCGTACATGTTACATGAATGTGAAGAAATGGAAGCCTTCCAGAATTTTCCAAGTTACGTGCTATATATGGTTGGAAAGATAAGACATTTATCTTTCTAAAATATATTTTTACTAATTTTTCTAGATGGCCGAAGATCCCCAAATCGTGTGACAATTGGACTGAGCTGTATTTCCCTGTGGAGTTAGGAATTGTGATTTTTACTTTCCTATTTGGATTCATTGTTTACCAAGACTTATTGGACGACTTTTCAGTCAATTTTAGGGTTTAAAACTCTGATTTAAGTGATATAAAAGGCCAGCCAAGGCCCCCATACAAAATATTCACGTCCTAAGGAGACCAACTGCGCAAAAGGAGAAAGCTGCCAATGAGTTCTTTCTTTTCCTTCCTTCTTTTACTTTTCAGTTCTTATGTATTTATTTTTGAGTTCATCCAAGAACATGAGTAACTAATTTCTTGTTAGTTAGGGCTTAATCTTGAAGCCCTAAACATGATTTCAATTTTATAAACAAGTTTGAATGGATTTTCAGTTTCTACAAGCGTGATGATTTTGGTTTCTCTATGTTGTAATAGCTAACTTTGAAGCATGTATTGGAATTAAATTGTTGTAGAACATAGGTCAATTTCCATGTTGAATGTGTTCTTGTTTGCAACGAATAATTGGGTTAAGAACTAGTTATGAGAAATCGATTCTTGAATTTCTAATAACAAATGCCATGTTTTAGGGTTTTTGTGACACTCATATTCTCTTTGATCTTAATGGATTCTTGATTGTTAATGTGAGTAAATGTCATACTAGATTTCAATTAAGAATACACGTATTGATGTAAATGACATAGACTTTACAAACACTTAAGAGAGAATCATACAACTTGAGTCAAATGCCATGATCTTGTTGTGAGTGTCATCATCATATGCTTGCTAGAAATTGATTATCTATTATTGTTTATGGATTGATTGATTGTTTGGAGGTGGATAATAAGTCCTAGCTATTGTTCTTGATTGATTTTAAACCAATTTCTCTTAAACTCTAATTTAAATTCTGTTTTATTTTGTTTTCCTTATTTTGTTTTATTCACAAAATCAAATCGAAACCCCCCCTTGGTGTTGGTGTGTGTGTGGAAGTCCTTGTGGTTTCAATCTTTATTTTGTTTTCATGTTTAATTGTGTTTTAGTTTTCATTGTGTGACATTGATAAACATCTCTTTAGATTACAATCTCTATGGGAATGACCCTTGTTTACTTGCTATACTATCATTTGATTTGTGCACTTACAAGGTTTTAATACCTTTGTATATGGATGGCGATAGGTCGAATCAGGGGTAAGTATGTCATTCCCATCCCCATCCCCATCTTCATACCTGCAATACAGACTTTAAAAATAAAAAATAAAAATAAAAAAAGGATATACGAGGGCAATATAGTAGCAATACACAAGTAATAAAGGGCTACACAATGGCAATACACAAACTCCATACTCCCCCTATGAATTTATTCCAACATAGACTTGAAAAAAAAAAAAAGATATGCCCGCAATACATTAACAATATACAAGCAATAAAAGGCTATACAATGGCAATACACAAGCAATAAAAGGTTATACAATGGCAATACACAAACTTCATACGCCCCCTATAAATTTATTCTAACAGACTTTTAAAAAAAGGATATATGGGGGCATACACAAGCAATAAAGGGCTATACATGTGCAATACATGTGCAATACATATGCAATACATATCTGTCATGGCATTTGCCAATTAAATCACTTATTTGGTTATATTTGTATTTTTTTTTTTCTTATTTGCAAGGGGAACGATAAAACCATGGAAGCTTAACCTTGTGCGGGTTCATCCTCGAAAGTAAGCAGAGTAGAACACCTTCAAAGAATCATTTACTTGAGATGATAGTGGCTAATTTGATCAATTGAATGACAAGTAACAAGCCATTTGAGAGAAAGTACACATCTTTGGATATGTTATAAAGAGGAGAATTTGGAGTAACTATCATGAAGAATCCATAGTGTTTTGAGTTTCCAAAATGAGTGTTTTGGACTGAAAACGAGGGAAGAAACTAGGGTCGAAGACTATAAACCAGTTCCACTCTAAACGTTCCCATGGTGGCCATAGAAGTCCGATCAACCTAAAGTTTTAATAGACAGAATTTCGAACAACTTTGATGAAGGAACCGAAGTCATTTGAGTACATGAGATCATAGAAACATATTGAAATCGAGCATACTACTGCGAAATCTAAAAATGGTAAACATATTGTGATCATACCAACTTTTCAAAGCCTCCGAAATTTGAGTATGTTATAGGAATCACGTAAATGAACAACTTTTGTGAAGGAAGTTTTCTCATTTGAGCTTCCGAAATTTGAGTTCTCGGCTGCTCCAAGGAAGTGACGAATTTTGGAATTTGAAGAGGAACAAAAGAAGAACGAGGATGAAAATATTGTGAATGAGGAAGAGTAATGATACAATGAATGAGGAGGAAGAGAATAAATTCATGATTGAAGAATCTTAGGCTAGGTGACTCACCACTTTAGACTAGGTGACTCATCCTTTCATAATGGCAAATTTGAAAGCTTGAGGCAAGAGGGGAAGAATGAGAGGAGGGTGGTTTGATGCCCTCCACGTTTCAGTTTTTTTTTTTTAGCCTACAAGGGTATTTTGGTAATTTTTCACACATAGGGTATTTTGGTCATTTTGTCCAACTTGAAATTAAACACACTTAATTTAATAATCTCCATCCAAAATCACTTGATAAAATACCCATAATCATTGTCCACCAAAATATTATTTTTGACTAAAATATAAAAATCCACTTTGAATTTTTGGGGTATTACAGAAAGAAACTTGTTAATACTCACATTTCTATAAAAAAACCATGTTTTTCCTTGGCCACTCCATAAGAACCATGTTAGACACCCTGAAGTCCTAGAAAGAGTCAAACAATATGGGTAGAATATTTTTCAGGTTGTATTTCATTCTCCAAAAGAAGGTATTTATAGTACAATAATGTAACCCTAGTATGGTCAAACTAGGAAATAAGATAAAATCCTAATTACACAATATATGTACAAAAGGAAAGAAATATAATCCTAATAAACTAGGAAATAAATATCTTAATTAAGCTAGGATCTCGCTAACACTCCCCCTCAAGTTGAAGCAAAGATGTCACGCGTGCCCAACTTGTCAAGCGAGTTGAGAAAGACTGTAGTAGACACAGCTTTCGTAAGAACATTTGCCAGTTGATATCAGATGATATAAACGAAAAAGAAATAATTTCAGCAACCAACTTCTCTTTAACAAAATGTTGATCAACCTCCACGTGCTTTGTACGATCATGTTGCACAGGATTATGCGCAATTGCAATTGCAGTTTTATTATCATAATACAAATCCATGGGTTTCTGGGGTCCAAACCCAAGATCTCTCAACAATCTTCTCAACCATAGTAACTCGCACACACCTTGAGCCATCCCACAGTACTTGGCCTCGGCACTGGACCTAGACACCACTTTTTGCTTTTTACTCCTCCAAGTAACAAGATTACCACCAAAAAATGTGAAATACCCAGATGTAGAGCGTCTATCAGTGATTGAACCAGCCCAATAAACATCCGTATACCCTTCCACATCTGTATAACCATACTTGCAAAACATTAACCCCTTTCTAGGAGTTACTTTCAGATACCTCAAAATACGCATCACAGCACCCATATGACCTTCAGTAGGAGAATGCATAAACTGACTCACTACACTCACTGCATATGCAATATCAGGACGTGTATGAGATAAATAAATAAATTTCCCCACAAGTCGTTGATAATGCTCTTTATTTGTAGGGACTTGATCAGGATACAACCCCAACTTATGATTCTGTTCACTAGGGGTATTAATTGGTTTACAATCCAACATTCCAGTCTTGATAAAGTAATTCCAAAATATACTTTCTTTGAGACAAAAAGATACCATGTTTAAATCTGGCAACTTCAATTCCAAGAAAGTACTTCAAATCACCCAATGATTTCATCTTAAACTCGGAAGCCAAATACTTCCGAAGATTTTGTATTTCTGCCTGATCATCCTCAGTCACAATCATATCATTAACATAAATAATTAAAGCTGTCAATTTACATTTATGATGCTTTAGAAACAAAGTATGGTCTAAGTTACTCTGCACATACCCAAATTTCTTCATAGATGTTGCAAATCTCCCAAATCACGCTCTTGAAGATTTCTTCAATCCATATAAAGACTTTCGCAGCTTACACACGACACCCTCCTTAGAGGTTACAAGAATACCAGGAGAGAGATCCATGTAAATCTCCTCCTTGAGGTCGCCATATAAAAACGCATTTTTGACATCGAATTGTAATTACGGCCAGTCTCGGTTAACAGCCAGGGACAATAGTACACGCACAGTATTGAGCTTTCCCACTAGAGCAAAGGTCTCCAAATAATCCACTCCATAGGTTTGAGTATAATCTTTTGCTACCAATCTAGCCTTGTAACAATCAATGGAACCATCAGCTTTATGCTTCAAAGTAAACACCCATCTGCATCCAACAGCTTTCTTCTCTCGTGGCAAAGGAACTAAATCCCATGTATTATTCTTGTTCAAGGCATTCATTTCAACATTCTTGGCATCCATCCATTTGGGGTTAGATAAAGCATCTTGCAGCTTAGTTGGCACACATACACTAGATAATTGACACAAATATGATGCATATGACTTAGACAAATGATGAGTTGACGCATAATGGCTAATGAGATATTTAGACTTGGCATGTATATCAGGAGAATATCGATCTAAAAAAATTTGAAATTAAAATCAGAAAATCATAAACCCAATCCCCAAATTGAAATTAAGAAAAGAAAGGAAAAAGATGTGAGGCATAAACCCAATCAATTTTGGTGGTGCTCAAGAGATAGAGAGAGACGACAAAGGGAGGAGAGAGAGAGAGAGAGAGAGAGCCTCACTTTCTTTGTTTTTAATAATAAGGGTGTTTTTGAATTTATTTTGGGTTTGAATTTTTAAAAAATGGGCCTACCAAACAGCTTTTTAGGGCAAATATGTTTTTGAGTTTATAAATTGGATCCAAGTAAGATACCAAACGGGCCCTAAAACTTCTTAGGTTCTGGGTTCAAGTGGTTTTTAATTTTTTAAGTTTGCCTTGGAATGTGATTTTGGCACTCTTCTTTTCTCTTTTTTGCACTCCATCTCCTTTTTAGTGATTTTCTTATCTTTCATTAATTGTTGTGATTCCAAATCTCCATTTCCTCTGTCATCTAGTCATCTTCTCTCACTTAGGTCATCCAGTCTTCTTCTCATCTGGGTCATGCAGATGCAGGGATAAAAGCTTTAATACTAAAGATGGATGAAGGCTCTTTGTCGTCAATACTAGAGTTTGAGATTTTTAATGCTCTTTTGACTGTTTGTCGTAACATCTGGAATGTCATATAGACTTTTATCTTTTGTGTCTCTTACCATCCATCAATCATGTTTAGTAACATTTCTATTCTGCATATTGCTATGCAACCTACCATTTCATGATGGATGGATTCCATAATATTCATTTTTTTTTTTCATGGGATTAAAGTTGGCATATCTTATGTTTATGTTAGTAGGAAGAGGCAATACATTATGCTGATGCGCTAATCACATGTACTTTCTGTTAGCGAGATCCTAGCTTAATTAAGATATTTATTTCCTAGTTTATTATGATTATATTTCTTTCCTTTTATACAAATATTGTGTAATTAGGATTTTATCTTGTTTCCTAGTTTGACCCTACTAGGGCTACATCCTTGTACTATAAATACCTTCTATCCCCATATTTTTTTCTCTACTTGTGCTGTGTGTGCCCTCCTGGGTTTGTATGTTGTGTTGTAGTGTTTGTGCCTCTACTGTGTTCATGTCATTCATGTCTTCGTGCATTTGCCGTATTTGTGCCTTTGTTGTGTTCCAATGTGTACTCTGCTGTGTTCATGCCTGTTTTCGAGCATCTGCTGTGTTTCATTGTATACTCTGCCGTGATCTGTTGAGTTTCTGCTGCAATCATGGGTGATAACTCCATTATTAGTGTTGTTGCTACTGCCTCTGCAAATTTGTGTTTCTGATTCTATAGCAGGTACTGGCTTCAATATTTGGATAATTGACACTGGTGCTTCTGATCATGACTTATGATACTAAATTTTTTGATGAGTTTTCTAGTAACACCCGTGACTCATACATAACTAGTGCTAATGGCTTGCCCTCTCCAATTACTGGTGAGGGCACAATCTCTCTCACTCCTACTCTGTCATTGTCTTGTGCGTTACTAGTTCCCAATATCCATTGTAACTTGTTATATGTTGATCCATTACTTGATACACTTAATGCTTTTGTTACTTTATATCCTACGCATTACTCTTTTTAGGATCTCAAGAATCACGAGACGATTGGGCATGGTAAACGGATAGGGGGGTTATATTATTTGACATTGCCTTCTACATCAGTTTGTGATCGTGTCGTCAATACTGTTCAAAGTTGGAGTGTCAAAGACAAACAACAAATTTGGTTATGGCATCATCGCTTGGGACACTCGTCATTTGGCTACCTTAAGTGTCTGTTTCCATCTTTATTCCACTCTTGTGATGGGTCCAGTTTGAAGTGTGAGACATGTAGTTTGGCCAAGAGTCATCGTACTGTGTTTCCTTTGAGTGACAATAAGGTTGTAAAGCCTTTTGATTTAGTATATTCTGATGTGTGGGGTCCGGCTCGCATTACTTCGAACTAATTTTGTTGGTTCGTCACATTTATTGATGATTGTACCCCACTCACTTGGGTTTTCTTGCGGAAAAATAAAGATAATGTTGCTTTCATCCTTCCAGAGTTCTGTACTATGGTGTCTACTCAGTTTCATACTCGGCTAGGAATATGTGAATAACACTTTGGCATCTTTCTTCCGTGCTCAAGGTATTATTCACCAAACAACAACCCCATTTACTCCTCAGCAGAATGATGTTTCTAAATGCAAGAATCGTCAATTACTTGAAGTTGCCCGCTCCCTTATGTTAGACATGTGTGTTCCCCATCATCTTTGGGGGTATGTTGTTTTAGCTGCTGCCTATTTGATTAATCATACTCCTAGCCGTGTTCTTGATTTCAAGACTACACATGATGTGTTTGGTGACCATGGTTCCCCTGTCTCAGTCTCCAAGTTGCCCCCTAAACTTTTGGGTGTGTTGCCTATGTTCATGTCTACTCTCATCAACAGAGTAAACTTGATCCTTGCTCTGCGATGTGTCTTTATTGGTTACTCTTCTACTTAGAAGGGTTATAAGTGCTATCATCCACCTACCCAGAAAGTGCATGTTACTTTGGACGTAGCATTCCATGAAGAAGTGCCATATTATATCTCTCCCTCCTCTCCAATTCAAGGGGAGAGGGGGAGTGAATTGGAGAGTCTTGGATTGGATTATGATGTGTTTAAAGATACTGTTCTCGAGAATTGGATTATGGGAAGAAGGTGCATGTTACTTTGGACGTAGCATTCCATGAAGAAGTGCCATATTATATCTCTCCCTCCTCTCCAATTCAAGGGGAGAGGGGGAGTGAATTGGAGAGTCTTGGATTGGATTATGATGTGTTTAAAGATACTGTTCTCGAGAATTGGATTATGGGAAGAAGGTGCATGTTACTTTGGACGTGACATTCCATGAAGAAGTGCCATATTATATCTCTCCCTCCTCTCCAATTCAGGGGGAGAGGGGGAGTGAATTGGAGAGTCTTGGATTGGATTATGATGTATTTGAAGATAATGTTCTCGAGAAGAAAACGACATGTCGCACTGAAGCAAGTGACCAGTCGCCCATATCTGAAGATGAAACTTGTGGCCTCTGTGAAGAAACGATTGATCGCCATTTGGAACTCGACCGGTCACCCATATCTGGAGATGAAGCAGGTGCTCTCGGTGTCGAAACGACCGGTCATACTGAAGCAAGTGACCAGTCGCCTGTATATGAAAATAATGACAGTGATTTTTGTATGGATGAGTTCGATGCAATACCCCCCTCTGCCCTGCCAGTGCCCTAATCAAGTGAGGTAATTTCTAATGATCTGTCTGTGTCAACTTATCAGTTAGCCCCACGAATCACTTTTTGAAAACTCATGTTTTTAAAAAGAATCATAGTTTTTCAGTTTACTTTTTTGAGTAGGATACTAAACAGGGCCTTACAATAATTTTTGAAAACACCAGATAACCATATAGAAATAAGTATATCGACAATAAGTGGCTAACAATTGCATTGAAAGGAATTGTGGTGAGCATATTCATGTGGTACATGGAAAAATATGAAGTACCTTTCCATGCATTTTCATTTGGTACATGGAAATAAACAAGCAATAGAAACGCAATACATCCCCAACTATCCAAATTTGATAAAATTCGACAGCAACACAGTAACCAACGGAATAGCAATACAACAATTGACAGTCTAAGATACATGAAAGCATGAAAGCAAAATGCCTAAGATACATTGGCAAGTGGAACATGCTCTTTACAAGTGCTTTTATTGTGGCCTATGTCACCACACATTGAGCACCTTCTTCTTAAGCACTTTCTTCTAACGGTGCTCTCTCCTTGTGAGGAAATCCTTTGATTCTTCTGTCGTCCTGACATGACCTTTGCAATTGGAGGTAGCACAACTTGACTTTGGACATCTTCAGGAATCACCCAAATCTCTTGAGGTTGTACCAAGTAGATAAATTCAAAATAAGCATCCAACCATGTTTTTTTAGTGTAATACCGAGAACGCTTGGAGTATATATTTAGTTTCAAGAAGCGACAAACTGCAACTACGCACTTGCAAGAGAGCTGCTCATGTTGAAACTTCATACAACTGCAAGTGTTGTTCGTAAAATGTACGAGGTTGTCCATATCACCATCCACAACATTATACTCTATGTGATTGAGTTTCACAACATTCTTCCGTGAAGCATCTTCCAACCTATTTCTCAGCTTCTTGTTGCCAAATTCGGGGCACAATGTTGATGTGCATTTCAAAGCCAATTCACGACGTTTGCTGAACCATTTTACAAGCAGATTGATGATTTCATCTATCAACTGCACCACTGGCAGCATTCTTGCAAATTGAAGGATCGAGTTGATTGACTCCCCAATATTTGTTGTCATTACATTGTATCGGTGTCCATCCATGTGAGCTCTTGACCATTTGTGTAATCCTACACTTTCAAGATATTTAGCAATCTATTCATTTCCCTTGATCATGTGAAAATAACGATCAAATTCAACAATAGTATAAGATTTTGCAGCATGTTCAAAGTATAGTAGCATTTTATCACATTTTTTCAACTTGCAAGTGCATTTCATGTTCTCCTTCATGTGATAAACGCAAATGCCATGCTACGCTATTGGGAAAACTTTGTTCCACACGTTCTCTATACTAACATTTTGATCAGAAACAATCACAAGATTGGGACACTCGCCAACGACTTCATGAAGTTTACTGAAAAACCATTGCCATGATATATCTGTCTCCAAATCTCCAATCCCAAAAGCAAGAGGATATATATTGCGATTACTATCGAATGCATCGGCGACGAAGACATAAACCCTCTAATACATGCGCCAACAGCCATAAAAAAAAACATAAAGCGATTGTTTTCATCGGTGTGGATGTGTCTTTGTGCTGGAATTCACACGCTCTAATTCGTAACAATAAGCAGGAAGGAGATAATATGACTCCTCTGCAGAACCTCTAATGGACATTAGAGCTAATTCTCTCGATTTCCAAGCTTTCCAATAATCAATGGTGACACCAAAGTTGTGTTTCACATCTCTCATTATATCACTTGGCATGTATATTGTGCAAGTATCCTTAAACTTTCGTTTCACTTTATTAGCGATGAGTTTAGCGCTTGCCTGACGATGCTTGCCATTTATAAACCTCCTATCACATTTATGAGCCGAATTATATTTAGCAATCATAAAGTTATTTTCTCCATACCTAGATGCCCGAAGCTGCCATGAGCATGGACTTTGACAACAAAACACAACCAATCCCATCTTGCAAGAATGTTGCACCCTAAATTCACAGTGGCCTCTCAATGCTGCCAACCGTAACTTGCTGACCAAAGCTTCCTTACTAGAGAAAATTTGACCAACTTCCAATTTCGAATCCCAACTACTTCGTGAATACCCTGTGTCAAATCTTTTGCTTCATCATTCACAATACCCAAATTTTCCATGTTTTGTTCACCCATTTGCGCTTGATTAATTTATGTACCAATATCACCACCATGCATCTCCTCCACACTATAAAATCAATTGTGTCTAAATATTCTGTCCCAACATCACTTGACACATGACCAACATTTGTAGTATTCCCAATTACTTCATTACTTTTGATTATGGCAACTGAAGAGGGGCCATCCGACTACTATCCATCGTAATATGCATACTGTCACCTACAAGATTTTTCACTCCTCTATCTTCTATGCTCGCCAATAAAGGAACTACTTTTGCAGGTAATACATCACAATTGTACTTAATAAAAAATAGAATATCATCATTGTCCTCAATCTTGATGTGTTTACACTCATTCGAGGATACCGGAACTGAGAACTTTAAACAAAGCTTGTCTTCACTGATGTTTGTATTACCAATCTTATGCACCCGGTCCAAAATCTCAGCAAATGTGATGGTTCGCGATACTATTATGCCTTTTGAGTCACCCCCTTCGTATGTACACATCTTCTTTGAAGTTACCCATTTTCCATTGTAGCAAACCAGAATGCCAATTGTCTCCATATCTAACCATAAGGAAATATCGCTTTGTTAGCACATGTTAAGCTACCAATAAACCAATGGTTTCGACCAAAAAAAACCAGTGGATAAACCCCCAATGATGAAACAACAACGAAACATCAATAATACAACAATAAAAGCAATAGAATTGCAATATACAGACCATTGTGTCAATTTCTCACCACAACAATAAACACTTTGCTAACTATGATCTAATCATAATGCATGATCAATCAAGAAATAACAAGTTCATATATGCCATTACAGAAAATCCAAATAGCAAATGCAAGAACAAATCCACAGAGATCAAAGACATTGGGAGATTACTCAAATAAGTTATTAGCCTCTATAATGACTCTAAAACTGAAATTTTTTACAATAATTTTTTTACAAGTCCGATGCAATAAAGGTACATCCTCAACATTAGATGAGATGCAAGTCAAGGCGCAAAAAAATTGATACGTGGCCTACAGGGAGTTTTTATAGAGGTCATTTAACCAAAATTTTAATAAAGAGGGCATTTTTCCAAAAAGTAGGTGAACTGAGGGTAAAGCTGCTAGTTTCCAAATAAGTAAATATTTTCAGCTGTTACTTATCAAAATAGAGTCCTAGAAAGTGTGTGTAATTATCGTGTGAGGATAATGTATTGCCTCTTCCTACTAACATAAACACAAGATATGCCAACTTTAATCTCCCTGAAGAAAAAAAGAACATGAATATTATGAAATCCATCCATCATGAACTGGTAGGCTGCATATTGCTGGTGACTAAAATACAGAAGATAAAAGTTCATACAACATTGAATTTTCTTCATTGACATTCCAAATATTACAACGAACAGTCAAATGGCCATTAAAATCTCAATCTACTATATCAAAACAAAGCTTAGCCTCATCCCAAGGGCCATTTATCTCAAATTTGTATTCTTGCATTCGTATAAGCCAGTATGGACAGACCACAGTTACAAAAACCAACAACCCTAAAAACACGACAAAAAGAAACAAGTGCAGGGTATAAACTAAAGCCAAGGTCGCAATCATCAGACCAAAAGAACACCAAAGGTGCAGACGGAAGGAATACTCCCTAATACAGTAAGTAACCAATGGAGCAAAAAGGAAAACTTGCAAGGAGAAGAGCATCATGGCAAACACAAGCTGACTTGATGGAAGGCGTGAAGCAATAAAAACTGAGGCCACAACAGAAGCATTTAAAGAGATGCAACTTGTTAAGGTTGGATTGTTTGCAGCCCCTAGGGTTCTTATGGTGGATCCAAAGTAGTCATGGAGGAAAAGATGAAGCACAAGGAGTGAAACTGTTACTGCCCAGATGGAGTCTGAGCTAATTGATCTTGTAAGAGTTTGATAAATGGGAGCCAGAAGATACAAGCCCGTGGTAAAGAAAGAAATATTGAGGAAGTAATGGAAGAGAAGATTGAGGGAAAACATTTCTTGAGTGAGGAGGAGAATAAGAAAACCCAATCCAAGAAGGGTGACATCAAGAAGCAAAAGGGAATTTTCATTAAGAGTTGATTTGAGGGTGTAGATCCAAACCAAACCAATGAGAGCTACAATGCACAGATATTGGGAGATGGAAACTGAATCCTGCATCACTTTTAGCATGTCCCTTTTGCTCACATTGGCATTTGTGACCATTTCTTCAAGAAAAGATTCATCAGTGTGATTGTCATCGAACCCCGGTTGCATCCCTCCGTAAGCCACTTTTCTCCATTTGGCTTGGGCAGGAGATGTCCTTTCAGTCATGCTGGTATCTATTACAATCCAAATGTCGAGCAAAAACAAAATCTGTCCTCAGTTACATTAAATCACATGGGTGTATTTTGCTCTATTTGTTTCAACCTGTCCAAGAATATGGAATGGAACATAGACAATGAATAATAAATACGACAAACTATTAACAATAATCTATTGACATTAAAGTTATTTTTGACCCTAATCTTTTGTAGTTTTTGATCTATGCAAAAGCATTAGCCATTTTATTCCACTCTTATTTTCAGCTGCTTCTTCATCAGCTTGGTATGCTTGTCAGTTGCTACAATAAAGGGCAGTGGAAAAGGCCAAACGTCCGTACTATACCTTAACTTAATTTCTGTTTCTAGGTTCCCTGATAGATTTCGCCACATGTTCTCATCACTCAACTCCACACTAACCTTGATGGATGTATGACAATTTTCTGGGGGGGATGGATCCGTAACAATGACTCTGTGCTTTCCTGTTTCAGGTATCTCTTTATCTCTTTATTCACACCCACACCTACATTTCCATATGAACATTTGGAGTTAGTTATTTTCACCCCAGCATGGCAAGAAGGCATCTTCTATTTTTATTTTTATTTTCATTCCTTTCGCTTCTTTAAGATCCGTACTGACAGATCTCACAAAATTTATGAGTAGAGGACCTATTTCTTTTGGTTTTTTTAATGTTTAGGGTAAAGAACAAAAGTATCCTCAGTGCAGCCAAAGTGTAAAATGATTTGAAACCTATTCCACTCCACTTGGGTTTGCGTTTTGTACAATGTAGAGTCATCATTCAGTAAACAATGACAAGAAAAATCTTATTAATAATTAAGCAATCAGATTGAGAAACTGAGAAACCCACTTGTGCTTTGACATCCAATCTGAATTAGATTCTAAGTGAGGACTATGCTCCGGTATTTTGGGTCTTGTTTTGGTACTTGGTATTTTCCTTTCTAGGCAAGAATTAAAGACCCAGAGAGGCCTTCAGGAAACTTCAGCATTAAATCCTGTATCCCTGTAGCACCAAAATAAAGAATTGCAAGAACAACAATATATTTGGGTGTCAAATACTGAAAAGGGCACTGCAATTTGCACCAACTATTTTCATTACTCAATTCTTGTCTTGTTTTCAGAGAGCACAAACATAAGAACTAACAAGTGAAAATTCTATTAATGTTCTTATTTTTCTGGATTCAAAACAATAGATATAAGTATACTTCTGCAATACACACAAACAAAAAAAAACAAGAAGAAGAGAGAGAGATGCAATACAGGAACGAGCTTACTTACAATTGAAGCTGAGCTGGGCTGAGCTGAGCTGAGCTAGAGCTATTCGGAACGCCAAAGAGAAAAGAGATACAAAGATTGAGGTTGGGTCGCTGGAGCAGACTTCAATTTGGTTTCAGGAAATTCGGTGTTTAGGGGAAGAAGAGGCCCAATATGGCGTTGCTGTAGTTAAAAATTAATTAAAAAATAAGTAGCAAACGACGCCGTTTTCAACAACACGTTCCTTTTTTAAAAATGAAAAATCAAATTTGGTCTTTCCTTTGAAAAAAGCGGCATATTCTTATTATTTATTAGGGTGGTCATCCCCTCATCGAATCATCCAAAACCTTATTTCAAACCCTAAACCCAGTCCCCTGCCTCGGACATTACTCTCTCTCTCTCTCTCTCTCTCTCAAGTTCTCAACCCCTCAGAACTTGTTCACTCATTAACAATGGCGGACGAGGATTACAACGACATGGATATGGGGTTCTCTCTCTGCCTCTCTTTTTAAACTGTGGTTTTTTTTGGTCAACAAACTGTGGTTGTTTCTGTGTTTTGTGTATATGAATTTGACTCACTTTTAATCTATTGCAGATATGAAGATGAGCCACCAGAGCCAGAAATTGAAGTGAGCTTTTCTTTTTGTTTTGTTAGTTCGCTGTATCTTAATATGAAAGAGAGAGTTTTTTAAGAAGAATAATGGAATAATGGACAGGAAGGTGCAGAGGAGGATGTGGAGAATATTAACAGTGATGATCTTCCAGGAGACGCCATTGAAGCTGAAGACAAAGAGGAGCAAGCACAGGCGGAAGGACCTCGGAAAACCTCAAAATTTATGACCAAATATGAACGTGCTAGAATCTTGGGTACCCGTGCACTGCAGATTAGGTATTTCAAATTCCAAACCTTTCCTTTTCAGTCTAAAATTTGAATTTGAATTTTATGATTAATTTTGGCTCTGACCCATCACAAATTTTATTTTTTTGACCAGCATGAATGCCCCGGTGATGGTTGAATTGGAGGGTGAGACTGACCCACTTGAGGTAACATTCCCCCGAAGCTATCTGTATATGATTTTATCCCTTGTAAATACATTAGCAATTTAGTTACCCCTCCCTTGAAAATGCTAGAATGTCAGTTATCAAGCTTCAATCCCTATTTGACCATGTTATTTTGCTGCTTACAAAATCAGGTCCTTGCATATCAGATTTTTTATTATTGCTTTCTTAAATACTCATTTGAACAGTTTGAATAAGAGGTGAAAGTAAAGGACTAGAACTTATGGAGTGATTATATCTTAAAACGGAAGTGTGAATAATGCTGTATGTTTCACAAATACTAATGACCTTGTTGACTATCTCACCTATATTATAGAGGTTCCCAGTAAGGTGTCCAGTAAAGGCAGTCTAGATAGTGACACTACAAACAAACAAAAAAAAAAAAAAAAAATTGATAGCAAGTGTGTTGCATAAGGGCATTATGACCAATAGTGCTGTGTTGTGAGTGCGTATTATCCTGATAGCAGCTAATTGAATATAGTGTGATGTTGATGTACACAGATAACATGAAATCATGCAATGCTAAAATAAAATTCTGATTCTGGTAGTACAGAGAATATCAATGTTGAATAATTTTTATCTTTCTTTAAAAGGAGCTTCTAAAATCGCAAAGAAAGTGCATGATGTAATCTTTCCCCAATTCAATGAATGTTACATTAAGCACTGCAATAACAATGTTGAATTAATTAATGTTTGTAAGTCGGTTTCTTGCATATAGGATGGATTTTTAAGGTTAATGGTTTGGGAATAAGAAGAGGAAACTAAAGAGTAATAAGTTTGTTGAATAAATGTCAGGAGATGGTTTGTTTCTTGGTTAATTTTTGGGAGAGGAGGACATGATGGATAATATGGAAGCATGACTGTAAAGGAATTGTGTGAGTATATATCATGAGAACAAATTTATGCTTTTAATGTTTCAGTTTAATAAATTGTTGTTTGTTGTGTCCTCTCTCCCTATGAAGTGTGAACAGATCAATGGAGTTAGTTGATCTTGCCTTTTTGTTCATATGCTTTTACTATGCTTGGAGGGTCAAGAATTTGGTGTATGTAGTTGCTTATGTATATATAGTTGTGACGTGGAGTGAGTGTCTGGCCTCTCTAGTTCAGATGCTCATATATAGGTAGATGGTTTGCTCACTGTCATATATAGCTAGATGGTTGTAGGGGGTGAGGGGCTAGGAAGTAGCTCTTTTCTTTTTAAAGTGTGGCTCACTGTTACTATAAATGAGATTGTTTCTCTAAGTGTAATAGAGCCTATAATCAAGTAAGGACTGCTAGTTATCTAGATTAACAGCTAGGAAGAACATCAGAGCAGTAAAGATAATGTTAATGACTACATTAATTGGAAAGAAGATGAATGTGACACATGCTTTGGAAAATTGATTTAGAAGACATGTTAGGCCAATGGCCATGGCACCCAGAATTAGGATGGTATTAAGTACCCTTAGTTGGATCTCCTTTGTTGTTTCCAGTTGTTACAGTCATGTGTTGGGTGGAAACAATTTTCATTCATTTTCTACTCTTAAATTGTTTCAAACAGTGGCCACGTGGACTACATGATGATTGATCTATTTTATTATATATTGAACCATATTAATAATTTCTTAGTTACAAATGAAAAGATGGTATATAAGTGAACTCCAATTGCTCCCTAAATTGTACAATAAATATTGTTCCCTTATGCTACACGAATGTAATCTCTATTATTTTGAATTGCTTAGATTGCTATGAAGGAGCTTCGTGAGCGGAAGATACCCTTTACCATACGCCGCTACCTGCCCGATGGAAGGTGAGGTTCTGGTTTTATTTTCGCCTATGACTTTTTTGTCTTGGCTTTGTAACTTGTAACTTAATTGTCTAGGAAAAATGTTAATGGGGTGTGAAATTTTCAGTTACGAGGACTGGGGAGTAGATGAATTGATTGTGGAAGACTCGTGGAAGAGACAGGTGGGAGGTGATTGATCAGATTTCATTTACCCATGGAGAATGGTTACAATGTCAATATGTAATCTATAATTGTTAGGAAGATCTGCCTTTTGCCGCTGGCCCTATGAACTTACATGTTGAAAAACTGTTTATTTTTGGGTAAATATGTTGGAACTCTTTTGCAGACATCAGCAATGTTCATGTGGCCTTTTTTTTTTTTTGGGGGGGCCCCCTTTGGTTCCCATCTGTTAAAATTGGCACTGATCAACCTTAAAGTTACAAATTATCATACCATTGACCCTTATTCGGTGGGCTCATTTTATTCTTGCATGAATGTGAGCTTAATTCTAAAGTGGATTAACGAATGTCATATTGAAAAGAAATAAGAAATTTTCTTTAAAGAGAAAATCTAACGTAAATTTTTACTTCTTTTAAAAGTGGCATCAATTTGTATCCGTAAGTGTCGTGCCAATAAAGAGCGCTTAACTCGAAATCAGAAAAGAAACTATAACAAGAATTCTGACAGTGTGATGCAATTAAGCAGACTGGACCTATGTTCATTTTAATTGAAACGTCTCATCCAGTCCAGCCCACTAAAGAGTGCTTGAGATCCCGTACACTCCAAATATCAAAACTTGACTACTAGAAACAGAGAGAAGATTAGGAACTAATTGTTGTATTGGAGGCCGAATGTCCTAAATTAGCCAAGACATCCGCAACTATATTTGCTTCTTGAAAACATTCTGGTTGTGTACACAAGAAATTAATATCATTAACCAGAAAGAAAATAAACGCTAGGGAGGTCTTTTTCCATTTTGAAGTAGCTGAAGGAGTATTTGTGTATAATCTTCAATCTATTAATAGATGGTATGGATTCAGATGAATGGCCCATTACAGACCAAATTTAAGAGCAATTGCTTCAACCTCTGAAGTAGAGAAAAACAATTGGCATCGATCCTGCAACACGAACATGACCAAAAACATTTCTAAACCCGCACTAGCTTTTCCCGCAGTTCAATACTGAGCTGTGAAAATTAAGTTTCCAAAATGGAGGATCACGGATTTTTCATTTAATGTTATACAAGGTGGTGGGATGGTTTCTTTTTCTCCCTTAGATTTTAAGGTAAAGGAGTTATGATGATTCCAAAAGTCCAGTAAATAATGTTCATGTAGAAGACAATTTGACATCATGTAATATGGAGGAAATAAATATACCAGTTTCTTTGAACCCATATTTGCCAGCAAACAGTTTTTTCACAATCAGGTGAGGTAGACTCTTAATAAACAATATTAATGCCTACAGGAATATTTAGCTTAAGAAGGGTGAAAGTTGAGAACAGATTTGTTGGGCAAAATGTCACTCCAAACAGAGATGATTAAAGAGTTCATCACTTTGATTACAAATGGAGACATCTGATGTCCATGAACTTGGCTAACTTTTCTGTAGTATTTAGCCATTTCTGTAGAAACAGCCAGGCAAAGATCTTAACTTCGGGAGGTACAGCCAATTTTCAAATAGAAAAGGAAAAACAACGAAAGAGAAAAAGAGACTATTACAAAATCTTCCCATAATGTATAGTAACACATGTACACAGTTCACTGCCATCATGTTCAAAGTAACATTTTAGATTCAAGGAAATCATGCCAGTCTGGTGCTCAACCAAATGCTGCAATGAGGAAACCCTTATAAATGCTCATGAACTTGGCCACGAAAGCTGAAAAATAAAATAAAAATCACCGGTGAGAAACAACATTAGAGACCCATGACCACTTCTTATAATGCATCTTTTATGAGCACACGCCAAAGAGGAAGCTGTAATTCCATAAACTATATAAATATGATGACCAGAAAAAAAAACTTCACACAAACTATTATAGATTCATGTGAAGAAAAAAGCGAAAAGACATAACAAGTGTGAGAAGAAAGGAGAAAGAAAAAGAAAATTGCGAAAAATGATTCATGTCGTATCCTAGTATCCATCGCGTTCGGAGCGTATGTTAGCCCATATCAAAAAGTCGAAGTAGCCGAAAGTGAAGAAATAATAATACTCCATTGGTGGATATCTTTGCAACAGCTTGAAGGAAGTGTTGGCAGGGACCTATTTTGAGCACATGTTTTACTTTATGATTGTGTTTTATTAGCCTATATTATAATTTGACTTCTAGGGGTATTTTTGTCTTAGTTGTACAAACATATCAAATGTACGGCCAGCATCAGTAGCTGCTCTTGAGACAATGGCCAAGAGGTACTTCTACACCTTAAGCAGCCTTTACCTTCCCACTCTGACATATGTTGAATTAGAGATCTCTTACCGACAACAAACCAAGTGAAGCAGATTTGCGTCCTCCAACTAAAGCTTCAAGATCGGGCAGCTCTCATTTACAGGATTGATAAGTGGGGATATGAAGACTCCAGATTCAAGATGAAAAAGCATCTAAGATGAAATGAGACCGCCAAGTTGGGAGCACACAACATCATTATGGAAAGTAGTAGCACAAAACAACACTAAAGATGCATCCTCATCATGATTTCACCCAACATCTAGAAACATAAAAGTACCTTCAAGGTGAAATATAGCTTTCTGCCCAAGACGCATCCTATGTTCCTGTAAAATAGAGAAATGAAACTCCTATGTAAAAATATTTACAGTAATCAAATACTGACTTTAATAAACTATTTCTAAGCTTATATTCCGTCTGACAACAAAACCTGCTAGTCTGCTACTCATAATGCGTTCATCACATTAACAAGATAAAGGTGATGAAATTTGTTTACTGCCAGATTTCTGATGCGACTCAGTAACCTTACAGTCTCTTTATCCAAATTGTTCAATTGTGCTTCTGTTTATCAAAAGTAAAGTACGGGAACACCAACAGGAAGTGAAGAATCATCCTTGGTTTTTTATCTTTTCTTTTCCATTTTTCTAGGAGCGGATCAATATTATTACCCCAACATGACATAGCTCCAGTACCCTACATTGCATCAGAAATTGATGACCAGATTACTTCCACCAACCCTACTGCCCTATAATATAATTAACAACAAATAGCTGTACTGCCTTTTTTTCATCATCTACTAGTATATATAAATCACTAGGACATGGGGGATATTTTCAAGATGAAGGAAAATGACTATTAGGACATTGTGAATCGAAATCAATGACTTGCTCACTTTGATTCACTTGTAGCTGGGTCAGTATGATAATGATTCTTAATCATGTATATGGGCACCAATTGTACAGCATAAGAGATTGCAAGTTCACAAGGGTTATAGATGCTCAGAGACATAAAGCATGATCAAAACCACATTGTGGAAAAGAACTACTGTCAGAATCAAGACTTTTAACCTAGACTTGATTATATACTTACATAATATGCATTTTCGTCCAAAATAAACAAAATACTTACATAATATGCAGCCCAATGGCAGACCTCGTGCTTCAACTCTGCATCCAACTTCTTCAATAACTCATAAAGAAGCCTCTGAGAAAAAGCAATTGGAAGCTTCAAATCAATTGGGAAAAGAATCATACAAAATAATAGAGAGAAAGATCCATACCTTCAACACAATGTCTGCAAGAATACATTTAAGAAGTAGCTCATACAACTTTTACCGCACTTGATAAAGCCTAAAGAAAATAGGTGTGGTAAAAAAATTGTAAAAAACAACAAAGTGAAAGAAATCTCTACCTTCAAGATGATCTCTGGAGGAATACAATTAAGAAGTAGCTCATACAACTTTTGCCGCACCTGATAAAGCCTGAAGCAAATAGAACAATCTCTGATAAGATAGTTTTAAGAAATACTAGAAGATTAAAAATGAGAGGTCAGGCATCATCTGTCCTATTTCTATAATCGTGAATATAGTTAGGAAAATAAAAGGAAAAGAATTCAGACTTTAGACATCACTAATTGTATGCAACAAAATAACAATATGGATGTGTGAAATCCTTTCACGTAATATAATTGAATTATGGTCAACAAGGGCCTGCTGGTCAATATTTTCATGCAATTAATTCAATCATAAGTTACAAAAGGTGACGCTTCGATAAGAGAACAGTATGATCCTGCACATACATATTCTATTTTATGCTACATGGCACCCATGCATGCTGCCATGAATTTCACAAGGCTTGTCCATCTTTTTGCTTCTAAGATATTCCTTTTTTTTTTACCTCCCACTTTCATACTTTCTAGATATACAACAGTTTCACATTTGTAGATAAAACATCATAGGAGGTTAGACACCAAGTGATGGCAGAATGAGTACATCTCACGAGATTAATCCAACAAGCATATATACAGAAGTTATGTCAAATTTGGCTACGTTGCAATATTCTACTTCACAGCCAGAAAGAGAAGCCATAACTATCTACTTAGTCTGCTTGAAGATGAGACATTGAGACTGACAAAGATCTAATGGCAGATTAACAATCAGTAACACGTTGAAAAGAAGAGAAAGGGTGAGGATGGATAATACATACATCAAGATACCACAAAGTCAAGGCATGTGGCAAAGTAATTATGTTATGGATAACACAGAAGTATAAGCATAGTGCACTCCAGGTGGTACAGAAAGATGGACAAAAAGAAAGTTTAATGGAAAAACATAGTCTCCGGATGGACAAGAAACTCATCATAATAATTATACCAAAAGGATTAGCCCTAAATTCTTTGATAAAGACACCCAAAAAAGAAGCTAATTTTACTACTTTTTCCACACTATATATCCACTTCCTCCATCCTATCATCAAAACCTATCGGTATTTTTTCAGAAAAACAATCCACATAAGATCCAATATCACAGACCGGTAAAGAGTAAATGCCTTTTTGCTGCCCCATATCAATGTAATGACGGAAAACCCACACCACTCGAAGCACATTCAAAACCAAGCCCAATTTGCGTTGTGAAGTGGATATGTACTACCAGGTTACAATTAAATCAATAAAATGGCTTTTCAATCTATCAAAGTGGTTGAAGACACCACAAAAGAAACAGAAAAGCAAATACAAGAAACAAGCAACAAACATCACTAGACCACAGCTAGCCAATCCAGCATAAAAGAAGAAAAAGAAATCTCTCAAAAGTCAAAAGTAACTGATGCCCATAAAGATAGCCAGACTTTGACACTATCCCAAGGTGATGACCCGAAGAAATATCTCTTTTAAAGACATAGCTACTACCCTACCCAACGTTAGAAGATAGACCTGAAATAAGAATACTAATCAAACTGATTAAAAGGAAAATCTCCTACCCTTAGAAAGGCACCCTTATATTCTACCACGTCAAATCTGTGGAATTCCCTCATTTATCTTTTTGTAATTTATTGAGTTGGATTTGATCATTAACTACAAAACGACAATTTCAAACTAACTACGACAAAAATATTGCAATAAACGCCAATATTGTAAAGTGTAGAAAAACCAAACCTTTTTGGGCTCTGCTCCTTCATTACATCAGATGCAATTTCAGAAACATATTCCTCCCAATCCATTGGGGGTATTGCCTGGTTACTTGTAAAGGGATACCTACAACCACATCAATAGTACACAGAAAGACTAGATATAAGGAATGCACAAAGTCTACATGGTGCACAGAAGAAAAAGAAGAAAAAGAACTGCTTGGTGCAGCTGATGATCAATAAGAAGAACTATGGAACTTAACTGTTGAACATGGCAAGTTTCTAATGACAATATAGCTCTCCTTAAGCTCCTATTTGATTTTTCAGCTATACGAGCAGCAAATCCAGAAGGAAGCTGCAGCCCTTCTTTCTTTCCAACGAACTCCAATACTTTCATAATCTGGCACTCGAAAAAATTAATTCATTTAAAGATGCACGAATTAACAGTGGAAGTCAACATACTTGACAATCTTTTATATAACACAAGCAATTATACAAGTTGGAAGACAGAAAATTCAACCTGTTCTTCTGTCGGTGCATTTATTCGCACATTAAGACACCGAGACCGGATTGCTTCAGTAACCTTTGAAGAGCTGTTACAGCACAGTATTAGCCTGCAATAGGCACTATATTTCTCCATAGTTCTTCGAAGAGAATGTTGCGCTTCTCTTGAAAGTTTGTCAACTTCATTCAGCACTAAGACTGATATTGCAAACAGGACAATGTATCAGTATACACTCTTAAACATTTGGACACCCAAATACTTTTTCATCCAACTGCAGTTTTTACTTTCCATTTTATTTAATTCTTGGTGCAAGCTGAGGAGGAAAAGGAAGAGAATACAATGCCAGTTTCACAGTACCGTGAAAATGATGAGAAACCATATAAATAACCATAATATAAACACGTAATTCATTCAAATAAGAGAAAATTTTAACCAAATAAAAAAAATACGACCTGCATACATTGAAGTATATGTACAGAAGAAATACTAATAAATGATCAGCAAGTAAACTTATTTAAAACTACCTTTATATCCTTTTTTCCCTTTTGTGTCAATGGGTCTATTTTTAGCCATTTCTTTAATTATCTCTTGAACAATATATCTGTCCTGAAACCCTGCATCACTGGGGTTCAGTTCAATATGGTTGGTGCTTGATAATGTAGTCAGCTCTAAATCAATCGTTCTACTTCCAGCCTGAAAATAAACCACAGAAGCATTTTAGTTAAAATGCAATACAAAATTAAAGGATAAAATAAGAAAGTGGAGTCCAAATACCAGTTATAAGGTGCTCAAAAATGCATGTACTATGTAATCAACAAGGATGATATCAAGAAAACAAAATACAAATCTATCATAAAACATAAATATTGTTACTAAAAGTCAACAAACCTAAAATATCTTGAAATAAAGCGAGCATGAAAAGATAAATATTTTCGCCTAATACATTATACTCAGCTAAGGGGGGGTGTAAGCCATTTATCAAGGAAGACATCTGATGCGGACATCATTAGCTAGTTTCCTGATTTATTAGTTTCCTAGATTCTCTAGTTTTCCAGATTTCGCTAGGATTTTAGTTTCCAGATTTTTAGTAGGATTTGAATTAGTTCCTTGGTGGATTAGGATTTCTGTTTTAGTAAGGAATTTTTATCCTATTGTCTCTAGGTTTTAGTTTGCTATATATACCCCCGATGTAGTTCTTTAAAATGGAGTTGTTGAGATATAAAGAAAAGCTTATTTTCCAGAGATTGGAAACTACTTGGTGTGAAGCCAAACCCCTGGCGTGATTCCAGACCTATCCCTTTTGTTCTATTTTCTGTTTTCCATTGTTTTCGCTTCCGCTAAACTACCTAAATTCTCAATTCTCCCACATCCTACATCAACATCTTAATCATTTCCAAAAGCTGCAATTATGTGGATGAAAACAAAGTTCAAAGATTCTATCAAGAGAAAAAACAAGAGACGATTTTTCTTTTGAAAATAAAAAAGTAGGTACAAAACTCTGTTCTTTTTTTGGGAAAACTAACAAGGAGTAATAATAATAAGCAACACATGTTTTCTGAAATGAACAGAGAGTGAAATCTAAGTAGAATATTCATATCACATTGAAGTATGTAATGATTTGTCAACGTAATGCTTTAGCATGCTCAATGAATTTGCTAAAGTCTAAAGATGACCAGTAATTATCCAATAAAACATAAATCAATGTAGCTTCACCTAAATATTAATGAAAAATAACAATATTTCCTACAGAAGCAGCATGAATGATCAATCACATGAATTAAAAAGAGGGTGAAGCTTACATCAACTTTCCATGCCCTGTTTTCCACCTTCACCTGCCAACCACAAGAATTTCTCAAAATCCATAATCCGTCACAAAAGAAGCTTTTGTTCTCTTCAGACATGTTCTCAGTAGCCAAACAAAGGGTAAGGGCCAAAATACGCATAAATTGATAATTGTTACTGGGCTGGGAGAAATTTAAAACAAAATAAGAAGTGTGAGTTACAAAAGAAGGGACCTTATCGGCGCTGGGTCCGAAAATCTGACGAAGAAGGGCAATGATTAGGGTTTTCTTGCCGGAACCAGAAGGACCATAAAAGAGCAAATGGGGGCAGTCCTGCTCTGAGACCTGTTTGAGATCAAGATGTCAAAAATTCATTTATAAATAAAAACTAGAAATTGGGAAATGAAACCAGTAGAGATTCATGAGGGTCTGGGTTCTACAAGTTTCTTGAGGTTTTGTGCGATGTCTTGGTGGACCATTGCCTGGTCTAGGGTTTTGGGTCTGTACTTGTCCACCCACAGCATCTTCTTCAATCTTCAATCTTCAATCTTCACTTCTGAGACAACTGCCCTCACTCTTCAGTCTTCACTGAGAGAAGGAAAGGGCAAAAGTGGCGGGAACTCGCAGTCTGCTGCTGACCAAAGTTACGGAGTGGTGCGGACTTGTTTCATCAATTATTAACCGTTGGTTGGATATAAGGCTATCTCCGGTCATGGGACTAAATGTAGTCATAGCTAAAAATTTAACCCTCTAAAATATTAATTTTTTAAAGAATATTATAGAGCTAAATTTTTTTATCTTCAGTTATGCAGGGCTATATTTTAGGATCATTTATATTTTATTATTTTGAGAAAAACTATAGTACAACACATATATTTCACAACTATGTATTGTTTAATTTAATTAAACTACTATTTAGAGACAATATTATATGACCAAGAATTTTTTATAATTTTTTTTAAACAACACTTAAAACATTTGAAAAGGTGACTACATTTTTTTTTAAAGGATGGGTTTCAATGGTTTGACATCCAATGGTCATGACCAATAAAAGCACATGCATGGAGCCCACAAAAAATTTGGCCTATGACTAGGCCAAAGTTGGGCTAAATGTGGCCTAGTTGGAGGGCTAAAGGGCCAAATGTGGCCCAAAATTTTGTTTAGCCCATGACTGAAGATGAGTTTTGCATTATTTTAGGGTTATATTTGGGATATGGCCCATGGCTGGAGATGGCCTAACGGCTCCGTTTTATCTATATCTATATCTATATCTACCTATATATATAAAACAAAAGGCAAAGAATTGTGAAACATTCAAAATACCAAAAACTACCCTTAGTTAATGCAAACAGTAAGAATTAAAATTATTAATTAAATGATGATAATATAGTAAATTCACACTTTTTCATATTTAAAAAAAATTAAAATTAAAAGAAAAATCAGATAATAGAACCTATTTTTATGGAATGCAACTACCCATTATCTTTTTTTATTCTAAAATAAATTTAAATTTTAAAAATTAAAAAAAAAAAAAAAAAACCTCTCGCAGATACGGAAACACGTGATTTTATTTGAACCCCAGCCTATTTTACCCTTGTATGTAATTACTATTAATGACAAAAACATTAAAATAAAAATTAAATTTGCTCACTACATCCCACATACATTCATGCAAGCATAGTTAGACTTTTTTCACAAACCATCATGTTTCTACAACCCTAACAAGGTTTATACGCTTATATTGGTGAAAACATACCTAATATGAAGGGTGATATTAAAGTTAGGGAAGCTTCAAATAAGGTATAAGTTTATTTTTTGGTGTTTTTCAAGTTTAGGGTTGCATGGTGGTCACTAGTTACATGCAGCACACCAGTACTGAACGTGACAGGAAAATTCGATGGCATGCCACTAAAACATTGAACCTATTTCGATTGTGTTTGACCGGCCATTAACTTAAGATGAGGTGGAGGTCCACCGTAACGTAGAAAGGGGTTCGATATCATATAATTGAATTACCTATTATTCATTGACGATGAACCGAAATATATTTATTTTTTCACTAATTTATTGTCGATCATAAATTTAATGCAAGCCATTTTGACCTTACTCCTATTGAAGGAACAAAAACAAGGTGACGTTGCTACTACTAAAAGTAACAATGTTAGAACATAATGTGTAATTGACTATAGTGATTAATTCACAACTTGCGAGTTAATCATTTTGAATTTTTTTTTTTTTTTTTTTGGTATGAAATCCATTTTAGTATCATTAACATGGCGTTAATGTTTCAAATTTTAACTTCAAATAACATAAGTTTAATATGTAGATATTTAAAGGTAGAGATGCATTAATTGAATGA